>JAFJYG010000286.1:0-56290 GCA_017366145.1 Cadophora sp. M221 | reverse complement strand
GTGTACGCGAGCCCCACCACGCAGCTCCTTCCTGCCCACTTGAACATCCAGAATTCTTAGAGAGTGGAGGTCACGAATGCGTTCCACCGAGGTTGCTGCAGTAAATGCGAAACGATCCTCACTGTGTATTTGGTGGGAAATGTGAGGATGACGGCGGTGGCTGCTACGAATCTATGACCATTGAATTATTTATTTCAGCAATTGAACAAAAGTTGATATATGAAATAAGTTGCATCCTTTGAGGTTGCGCCTTTGGCATTAATTAATCTCAATTTTGTTCGCCGATTATTTCGTTTCGTTTGTTTTGTTTTGATCGCGTTCACAGTCCTTACTTAGACTGCACAGCGGAACTCCTACGCGGGCGATTAAAAATCATGTGCGCATTGATTGACTATTGTAAATTTCGTTTGAATATACGTGGTCCGTGCAGGCCCCAAGAAAAATCAATTAGCCGTTCAGGTCGTTTTCGCTGAATTGCAAATGTTGACAGTTCAAAGAAAGTTCGCTTAACGATTCTCCGTGGTGAATATTTTGTGCGACGTGCAACAAAACTTTTGGGTGCGGCCGCTGGGCTGTCTTGGCGGATGGTACACGTGACCTTTTGGGGGGTTTCGAATGAGGTTTCAATTGGGGACCGGAGGTTTTCGACTTTCTTAGTACAGTATTTATTACTATTTTATGTTCGTAGTAAAGTTTTGAGGGGTGTATGCGGGATCACAAAGATCTTTTATGGTGGTGTGAAGGCATGTCAGTCACATGGAACATTGGGAAAGGGTGGGTTCGGCAGGAGAAACGAACGCATTCACCCCCATTAAGAATTTAAGATTAACATTAAGTAATAGATCTCTAGCACTGGTAGTATCTAATTTAGAGGCTTCTGTCAGATTATAATGAGAAACATGTCGTTCCCCCAAAAGATGGAGCAATTTTGGTAGCGAAAGTTCTGTTGATTTTTGACTCAGGAATTCATACGAGGCTCAAGAAGGTCTCAACATCCATTAAGTTTCTTTCGTTCTGTAAATGGATCTCTAATTTTGACTATTCCACAAGCTCTGCTGCAGGAACTGCACTGCGGGGACAACTCCAGTCAGGTGACAGGGTTCATGACACGGTTCCCTCGAAACGTTGAAACAACCCGTGGCACAGGATACAAACTTGGACTGCTGCCAATAAATTCTATACTTCCATGACCTGTCTAAGCAATGAGTAGTTGCCAGCACTACAAAATGACGTAACACGCCTCATTCCCGAATAATTTCTGCTCATATTTGGAGACCACTCAGGCCGGAGCCACACCACCAAAAGATATACCCACCCTGGAAAGATCGATCAATCTCAAGAATTATTGCATCGTACCTCGCTTCACTGTAGATTGAGATCCTAGATTTCCTGTTCAGTATTGTCCAATCTTCTGCTCATGTCAATCAACTATACTTTAAGATCACGATGACTGACCACTCTCCCTTGAACAGCAGACCCGACGGAAAGGATGGATACCAGAACTTACAGGAAGATTCGAGTTGTCAAGATCAGGTTCTATCACCCGGCCAGGACCTACCGGATGAGTTCCAAAGCTGTAGCGAGTCATTTACACCTCGAAACTCGTTGGAGCAGAATCAGGCGCAAGAAATCGAGAATGAGAATCGTGTATCCCTTGAAACTTCTCTAAAAGTTACTATAGACGAAGATTCCGCAGACGAGACCACGGTCCCAAAGCAACAGAAGGCGATCGAGCCAATATATGTCGGAGGTCTCGAAGCCATCAGAGAAGTCGAGAGTCATTCAGCTAGATCGCCATCCTTAGCTAGTCCATCGATGCCAATCCATACCCCTGTGCCGAAAAATACGAAGGCCCAAGGATTGACTTCGTTACTCGGCAGATTCGGAAGAGATGTTCTTCTCTGCCGAAATTATGAGGGCGAAATGAATGAACTGCGCGTTGACGAAGACGGAAACTACTACGTCTATGGAGATGAGGGGTTCCGAGTCAAGTTGAAAGAGGGATAGATATAGTCTGACAACACATCACAGTCCTTCTGTATCAGCAATGGAAAGAGAGTAAATATAAGTATGTCTCGCATATATCAAACTAGTAGAGACTAGAAATTGACAATAATCACGCAGATCTGGTAGCCGATCGTCTCAGAAACAACACTCTGCAGGATCACAGGCCAGCAGCGGATGAACCACCAATCACCCCACGAACAGAACCAGTCATAGACAACAGCACACCCGGCTCTCTTCCCTCCCCAGTAAAAGATGCCTCAAAGCCAGCCACCATCCAAACATCATCTCCCAAGACCCGCGCAGCTCACTCGCCAAATCCGTGGCTGAGAAACCCAAACACGCGACGACGTACTTGGCCAAGGGAGCTCGTTCGAAGATGAGATCTTCAAGTTCGCGACCTGTGCAGCCTCAGCTACTACAGCAAGATACTTCATGAATCTCGAGTAGGACGTCGTCAGCTAACAAGTCTGGGCTGGAGGCTGGAGATTTGGGAGAGAGGCGAGGTCTACGGATGTCGTTCGTGAATCAAAAACGGGGATCGAGAGTCACTCCGGTTGCGAATATCAAGAAACGGATTCTGGCGAGGCGGTCTTAGACGCAGTCTGGGTTTGGGAGAGTAGCTGTACATAGGAAATGCATGAAAATTAGCTTGCTTTAGCCTTGCCAAGATGTATCTGAATGGTTGAATCGGAAAATGAATATAATTTCAATATGAGCTGCGCGCGACTGCGCGGAAGTACAATATATATCCTTTCGAGGGAGGGAGGACACCTCCAGAGGAACACCAGGGAAATTCGATCATTGGTCCACAGCCACTAGCCCAGCGTCAAGGACACCGGGGAAATCTTGAGTGTGAAACATGGAAGTGAGGCGAATTTTAGAGAGAAGTGTGAATTTACTCAAATGCGCTCGTTTTCTATCTAACACCACAGACGATCATCACTCACATTCCATCATCCACCTGCAGCGAGCAGCTTTGGCACCTACGTCACCTCGGGCATATCATTGAGAAAAGTACCTAGATCGAAGTCGAGCGAGCAGTCAGCAAAAATTCTGAAGTCTTTAGGGGCAAGTGAAAACGTGATTGGATCGTTTCTGCTTAAAATCATACATCCAAGGAAGAATTGCGCACATGGTTACGTCTGAGATTAGGTTCAATCGACGTTCGCGTGAAAACTGCGAATTTTTGGTTGTTTTAATCATGTGAAGAGAGGAGGAGTGATACGATAAGAATTGGAGAAGTCCTACCTAGAGGTCCTTGATCACCAAAGTATTGATGTCAAGCTGCGTCATTGTCGTCGACATCGCGCTTGGCTATGCGACGTTCTTGATAATACGAAGAATGGAGTGCGAGATAATGAGAAAGAAAGAAAAAAATGAGAGGAGAGGGGCCGGGTTTTGTGTCTTCACGATGTCATCTCACTAGCGCAGCGTCACGCGAGTGACCTTTGGCTCAGCCTAGATCGGAACCTACCCGTGATTCGGCGTATCTAGTCTAAAATAGTTCCTGTAGCTACCGCTTCTCACTCAAATTTGGATTCTAGGCAACAGAGGATTCTAGGCAACAGAGATTGCCCTAATTATGTGTTTCCGAACAGGGTTATTATGACATAGTTTCTGATTGGGTTGTTCACGAGTCCTACTAACGGTCATGAATTACAATACCAATGAAAAAGATGGATCTAAGCATAAATAAATGATTGTTGTGAACTCATACAATAAACAAAATACCAAAACGCCAGTATTCTTAGCGTCGCGATTTCTAGCGTGAAGGAAATTATAGTATCTTTAAACACAAGCCGATATCTGATATTAGTAGAAGAAAGTACCACTCACTCAATATGAGGGTGACTGAGGAAATAATCTAAGACGAAAGGTTAAGAGGGGAGAGCCGTCGAGGAATCTTTTGTTCTAAGAAAAATGGAGCTTGAATTCCCCCAAATTTCAACTTGTACTGTGAGTCTACAGAGTTAGCAAACCACTGTTGTTGTCCAGGGTGGAACCATCAAATTTAGCGAGCGCAATAGGGGTTTGGGCCGCCACGTGCCAAATTTCCCCCTGCATAAATACCTCCGACTTTGACAATGTCCTCGTCAACTTCTTTCTGGGTTCAATTTCTCGGTATTTCATGTGTCATGACAAGGTCGAAGTCGGCTTGCAGCTGCGACATCATCTTGTCGATCACCATCCCCAGCCACTCGCTTCCCAGCCTCTCAGTTGACAATCACCACTCGTCAAATTAGCCTCTCGTGTGCTGTACCACATGGGAATCTTGCGCCGCGATTCGATGCAATCTTCCATGTGTTAAATGATCAGCGCTGGTGGTAACACGAGACCTTCCAAACGCTAATCATCACCCCTCCATCTATCTGCACCTCAGCCAATGTCACTGTAACGTTTCAGAAGCGAAGATAACCTACCTGAGCCTCCAAGCCAGTGGAACGTTGAACCTGTCGACGCCAAAAAGATGCATGTGCCTCAGATGGAATGAAGTCTCGAAAGTATTCTGAGGTAGATAGATGCCGATATGGGATTATCTGCTTCAGCTATGGTTTCTGTGAGTATGTGCAACGTTAGGAGGATGGAAACCAACCAAGTCTCCCTTTTGCTAGCGGCAAGGGAAGCTGCCTTGCTGGCGCAGCAAATGCAGGTTATCGTGACACCGAAAGTAACGAAGGCCAACGACCAATCTATGGGCCGCCCTACCCTATATTTATCTGAATTACTTGCTCTACCCCTGCGTCTAGCCTTCCGGGCCGAATTAGTTGCCTCTTGCCTTGCATCCGGCCAGCAAGCTGAATACCCCTACCTCATCCTCCAGGAAATAGATCACCGGCACTAATATCCTTAAGATTCCATCCGATTTCTTTTCCTTTTTCACAACTTGCGGTCTCTTTCCTTTCGAGAATCATAAAATGGGCTTCGATCACATCACCAAGTTCGTTGGCATTGTTGTGGGTGTCTCAGCGGGGATCGCAAATGCCGTGGCCGTCAATCCACTGCCGGCGCCAACCTCCATAACCTGGGGAACTTCCGGTCCGAGAGCGTTCAATGGACGAAATCTTCAACTGAAAGGTTCAACGAACAATATCGTTTCTGATGCCTGGGATCGTGCATACAGTGCAATTGGCCTTCACTGGACCCCACAAGCCACCGAGGCTCCCATCGGGACATTTGCCCCTTTTCCAACCGCAGTCGCACAAAAAGTGACCCGTGGAACGACGACTCTCAACTCTGTTACAGTCCAAATCACAGACACCAAGGCTCCTCTTCAACATGGCGTCGATGAATCTTATACCTTGGACATCACGGATACATCTCAGACTATCAGTATTACAGCGGAAACGGTTTGGGGTGTGCTCCACGCTTTTACGACTTTGCAGCAAATCGTGATTGCGGATGGTCATGGTGGACTCATAGTCGAACAGCCAGTTTCTATCAAAGATGGGCCTTTGTACCCTTACCGAGGAATAATGATCGATTCTGGACGCAATTTCATTTCTCTCAAGAAGATCTATGAACAGATCGATGGGATGGCACTTTCTAAGTTAAATGTGCTACACTGGCACCTGGTCGATTCTCAAAGCTGGGCTGTTCAGCTGACATCCGCACCCTCAATGACCCTGGACGCCTACTCGGCCAGAGAAATATACTCCAAGAACGACATCAAAGACGTGATCAAATACGCGACAGCTCGTGGAGTTCGTGTGATTCCGGAAATCGACATGCCAGGTCATGCTGCTTCAGGCTGGAAGCAAATCGATCCTGCAATCGTCGCTTGCGCCGATTCTTGGTGGAGCAACGACAACTGGCCACTGCACACAGCTCTAGAACCTAATCCAGGGCAGTTAGAGATCCTGAATCCAGATACCTACAAAGCCGTTTCCAAGGTCTACAATGAGCTCACGTCCATGTTCTCAGACAATTTCTTCCATGTTGGCGGCGACGAAGTTCAGAAAGGCTGTTATAACCTTTCAACGATCACCACGGAATGGTTTGCAGCCAACGCATCACGCACTTACGATGACTTGATTCAATATTGGGTCGATAAGGCGCTGCCAATTTTCACTTCCTCTGCCAACAAGAACCGCAAACTTATCATGTGGGAGGATGTCGCGATTGGTTCACCGCAAGCACACACCGTACCAAAGGACATCGTCATGCAGACCTGGAATGCAGGACTGGAAAACATCAAGAAGCTTACCTCATCCGGCTACGACGTGATTGTTTCGTCCGCGGATTGGTTCTATCTGGACTGTGGAAGTGGAGGATGGGTGGGCAATGATCCGCGCTACAACGTTCAATCGAATCCAGACGCCGAATCAGGAACGCCTAACTTTAACTATGGAGGTGGCGGAGGGAGTTGGTGCGCTCCCTACAAGACATGGCAACGAATCTACGACTACGACTTCACAACCAACCTCACTACCTCTGAAGCAGCGCACGTGATTGGTGTCACAGCTCCGTTGTGGGCAGAGCAAGTCGACGACCAGGTGATCAGTACGAAGTTCTGGCCTAGAGCTGCTGCTTTGGGTGAATTGGCATGGTCTGGAAATAAGAATGCGAAGGGGGAGAAGAGAACTACTGAGTTGACGCAGAGGATATTGAATTTCAGGGAGTATTTGGTTGCACTTGGGGTTGGGGCGGCACCTTTGATGCCGAAATATTGTTTGCAGCATCCGCATGCTTGTGATTTGTATTTGGATCAAACAGCGCTTTATACTACTTAGTTGAGATATTTTTTGGAAATGATGAAGTAATTGGCTATCCAAACCCGAGGTAGCTTCTTCATTCCAAGTTTCCATCGTCTCGCTGTGCTCGTAGGGCCACGAAGCTCTGATAGTTTTTCACTGAACCTATCCAAATTATTTTTGATAGGTAGTTTCATTGGCAGTGTTAAATTTAAGGTCAATCTGTCCTGATATCAGCCCCGGCCGAAGCCCTCGAAATTGTTTGAGCAGACGAAGCCTGCAACTGTGGCACAAGCTCAGTCGTCATGTTGGTCTACAATTGCGTGGGCTTTCTTTTGATGAAGTTGTGGGTATTTGATATATAAAAAACTTTGCCAATATAATCGTAACTTATTTCCTCTTTCTGGATAACAGAATCCTGCTGGCTCTAGGTGAGGCTGGTATTGAGAACCCTTTGTGCGATGTTGCGAATAGACTGGTATCTAATTTCCGGGACACGTCAGAGGGCAAACTATTACGCCACGAAATTCTAATAGCAACAACCTGCAATTCACACGACAAACTTACTTTAAGTCGCTCCCATGATTTGCCAGGTCTACTTTCGCTAGCTCCGCTTTGGGTGCGGACTCTGATGTACCATTCAGAAGCATCTCGATAACGCCAATTCGTCCGGCATTACTGGTGGATAGCTATGTCGAATTTCATCATCACCCCAATATATGACGATGATAGGCTTTACTGGTCAACTAAACTCAAACATATCCCTGCTGAAGAATGGCACAACGTGGCCAAGTGTGAGTAAACAATGGAGGAGTTCGCTTAGAGGAAGGGGTCCGATGTCCGTACTGTCCCCGTGACATCTCGTCATCCCGACATCAGCCGCTCCGAGCCGAGGGACAAATTTCGGAATGCCTTCAAAATCTCATTTCTTTCAACAACACAATGCGCCCACCGCAACGCTGACAAGATGGCTGTATTTGTGATGAGGACGGCTGGCCGAAATATCCTTCGACGTCCGTACCTCCCAACTAAGCAACAAGTGCTGTCCAAACGACGTAATACCACGGCTTCGACCCCCACTACTGCCCACACAAAGCCAGATGACCCCACCAAAAGCATCTCGATTCCCGTACCAAACACTGTTGGCGCAATACCTATATGGCAGAGGCTAGGACCGATTTCGAGAGGATTCCAGGCGTACGGGAGGAGCCAGAGAAAGAGACCTCTAGCCACGCAGTTCGTCAGCTCGCTGGTCATATTCTTTCTAGGGGACATTACGGCGCAGAGCATAAGTGGAGATGAATACGATTACAAGAGGACTCTGAGGGCTTTGGCTATTAGTGCGGGGTCTTCGATACCGAACTATAAATGGTAGGCAACAGACAGGAGTCTCTGCGATTACCAGATTGTATGAAAAGAACTGACATCTTCAATAGGTTCATGTTCCTGAACGGTCACTTCAATTACTCTTCCAAAGCCCTCTCCCTCGTTACCAAAGTCACTGTCAACCAAATCGTATTTGCGCCGTCGTTTAATACATACTTCTTTGGAATGCAATCGTTCCTCTCTGGCGATACTCTTCCCCAGGTTTGGGAACGCATACAGCAGACGGTTCCGACATCGGTGGTTAACAGCTGTAAGCTCTGGCCTGCAGTGACAGCATTCAGCTTCACGTTCATCGATCCACAATACCGAAGTATATTCGCCGGAGTGATTGCGATCGGCTGGCAAACCTATTTGAGTTTCTTGAATAGAAAGGCAGAGAGAGCTTCCGCTGCCAAGATAGATGGAGTGCATTTCGAGGAGCAGAAGATGGAGATCTCAAGCATGTGAGGCGTAATGCATACCCACATTGATTCTGGGAATCATGTGGGGGGGGGGGGCGGGCAAATATCGGGGCGCATTTGATACCATTTGCATAGACGGATGGCGTTTAGGTAGATTTCGGACGGGGCATTTTCAATATGGGCTAAATACGCCAGGACTAAGACAATTTAGAAGAGAGGCATTGCACCAAGGAGTCATTTTGTCGAATAGAGAATTTCAAACTTCTTCTCTAGCGAGATATGTCACAGATGTTAGAATATCCCAGAGTTCTGGGAATGCTGCACGTCATTTGACATCTCTCACTCCATACGAGGTTTTCGGTGTGACAACTTCAATGGGCCAGCTCATAGATGCTCTGCCAGCCAGTTTAGGAAGGTCCCAGAGAAGCCTATCATTCATAGGGTGAAGCCGGGTTGGAAAATATTGGCACATCGAGGACCTGATCTCTTGATAGGTCGACGAACGCGAGATGATTCCTGAATCTTCTCGGTTTTGTTCCATACATGGCGTGATGTGGAGGTAAGATCCTGGCTATCTCTGAGAGGACTTCTGATCTTATAAATAGACAATCCGAGTAAATGTTATGATAATGATCAAGTACGAATCAGGTCTAATGCTTACTTGCTCCGGACGAGCGTCGGGGTTTGGGCGAGAGGAAATGGCCTGTGAATATGCAGGGGCAGAGGGTTCATTTAAGACGAATCTATCTCTTGACAAAACCGATGGCGTATTTGATCAAGCAAAAAAGATGATTGAAAATCATCTGAAGCAGCCTTGTATTCCCAAATTCAAGTTATCTTTGCCTCATCTCTTAACTAGTCTTGACACACGAAGCAGTAGATCCAGGCTCAATGAGAGCATCGCAGTCCTGCGAAACAGTCTTCGTTGTCAACCCATTACAAGAGGTCCCATCAAGAGCTCCACCCATCCCGTTGCAAATCGGTGAACTGAAAGGAACTGCCTTGCCATCTTTGACACAGCTACAAGAGAATCGAGCGGGACCTTGAGCGCTATAAGTTTATTAGATGAGAAGTTTGGAAGAGATGTAGATCTGGCATACATTGTCATGCTGGCAAGTAGGAATACGAGAATCGTGGAGGTAGTGAACATCATGTTGGCTGAGGAGACGCGTGGAAGAATGAAGACTTGTTGATTCCTGGGACTACTAGGAAGCTTGCGGTTGAATAGGAACAGGCTAGATGTGTGAGGAATTTATGGTTGGAGGAAGAGTTGATCTGAAGACAAACACATGGAAATCATCGCGCCTTTTGTACAATTTTTATAATCAAGCATTATCTCGAAGTCGAGGTGGGTACATCTTTATTTTTGCCTCATACCCACAAATTATAGACATCGCTTGTTTGATGAGCAGGATGGAACCGCTTGGGAAACCTAAATTGACACCACGACAAAGATCATTTTTCGTTGTGAAAACAATGCATTCTTCTTGCTAAAATCGACCACAGAAGAACTAAGAATCCCAAAAGAAGCCTGGGTATCACCCAGCGGACAAATCTTGCCCAGTCTAAATGATTGGAATCCTCTGCTCTTGTTGACTTCACCAGTTTCAAGACCTCAGCCAACCCCCACTGTAAATCGCCCAGTGGCTTTTTTTTTACCCAGAGCTCTCTGTTTTACATCACAAAAGACAGACCTCAAACAACCCCTGGTTTACTGAAGGCTGGATTTACACGCATCACTTCTCACTCTCCATCACGATATGGATGTTTCGCATCCTGATACAGAAACGGACCCGAATATTTCGGTATATGCAAGCCGAAGTGACTCCTAGCGAGTAAAGGGAAAGGTCCTGTGTATGTGGCGAATCACTCAATTCACTTGGGGGTTTGGGTCTGACAACAGCGCTCACGGGTGTTTTCGGCTGGAAACTGAGGGCTGTCAATCCGTGGGGGCAATCATGGGACCAGAGTGAGCCTGATAGTCCAGATTTCCGAATCTTGGCACATATATATGAATGAACCAGGTGATGCATCTCTGAGTAAGTAGGGGTGGGAAGGTCTCGAGAATGATATCAGAACATGGAGCCACCCGCAGTAAAGTTAAATATTCTCATCGTTGGAGCTGGCATAGCAGGTCTCACAGCCGTAGCAACTCTCCGAACCGCTGGCCACAAAATCACAGTAAACAATCCTTCCATCTCAGCTCAAGAGATCACTGACAGTCATTCAGATCTTCGAGTCATCAACACTTCTCAATGAAGTAGGAGCCGCCATAACTCTCGCTCCGAACGGGAGCCGAGTTCTCTCGCACATCGGATTCGATTTTGATGCTGCGAAAGGAGTGCGAGTTAAACCTCCGTCGATGTACTTTGGTGATACACTTGAGGAACGGAGGAATGCTTTCCCTGCGAGTGCTCTTTGGGATGTTGATGTTGAGGATTTGACAGGGTTCCCGAATCGTTCGTTTCATCGTGTGGATCTACACAACGGATTGAGGAGGCTGGCCTTGGGACTTGACGGTGGGGGGAGCGTGGAGGTCTTTCTTGGAGTGAGGATCGCGAGGGTTAATTTGGAGAATGCCGAGCTCGAACTGGATGATGGGAGAGTTTGGAAAGGGGATTTATTGATTGGTGCTGATGGGATACATTCTTGCGTCCGAAAAGCAGCCTTAGAGTTCAGTGGTGAGAAAGAAGAAATTGAGGATTTGGGATGGGATATCAGTAGGTGGCTGTTGGATAGAAATACTGTTGAGGAGGATGAGGAGCTGAGGGAAGTGTATGTGAAAGGCAACGACAGAAGCGTTTGGATAACACCACATGAGGGTCAGAGCAAGAGATTGGTCTGGTATACATGTCGGAAGTAAGTTGCCCTCGCTCAAAGTGGATTGATGATCTCGCCGACAAACCTACAGCAGAGAGGTACAAAACCTTGTTGCATTGATACCAACGAGCGAGGGAGATGCTGAGCCAGAACGTGAGATGGCGCTTCCATTATTGAAGGAAGTACGAGCTGACGTTTAAATAGACTATGGCAGAGCAGCAGATCTTGACAATTTACTGGAGAAATTTTCCAACTTTCATCCTTCACTGTTGAAATTGTTCAAGTGAGTTAATATTCTTCTATCTGACGCGAGTTTTGACACTGTGGACCCAGAAAAGCAGAGAGCATCAAGACATGGAGACTTCGAACCCGAGCCCCAATCAAGAGCTTTGTCTGCGGCAAAACAATCCTCATCGGAGACGCTGCTCATCCAAATCTTCCGTTCAACGGGCAAGGAGGGAATCAAGCCTTGGAAGATTGTGCTGCTCTCCAGAAACTCTTCGCAAAGGTGCCCAGCAAAGACAGTATTCCAGAGAAGATAAAGATGTTCAATACCATCAGATGGAAGCGAGCCAGTCGCATACAAATCAGCTCAGGGGTACCCGGCTCCCAGGTCCATGATCTGGCTGAGAAGTTGAAAGAGTTTGACAAGGAAGATGACCCATTGCCTGCCGAGAATGATCCGGACGGGATGGCGAAGAGATGGGTGGCAGATTTGACGTGAGTGAAGAGCATTCTATTGCGTCGTACTCGCTGACTTCCGTGAACAGGTACGATATCTTCAAGAGGTGCGATGAGGTATTAAAATGTGCGAACTGATGCGAGCCAACATTGCTTGGTATGGGAAGCACCACATCTAGAATTGCATTAACTCCATACTCATTACGGCCCCTCCAATTTCTCCCATTTCCCCCAAAAATGCAAACAAACCAACTTTTGATGCCCACGATTCCCAAACTCTCCAGCCAACACATATCATGAGGGATTGTACCTCCACCAATGTAAGAAGCATTGTTTATCGCCTGTCGTTTCCTCACATACACCTAGAACACCATAGACCACATCAGCTCGCCGTCAGATCCCCGCCCTTCCCCTGATAGGGTTGCCTGGTTGCCATCCTGATCCAGCGAATGAATGTTGTTCTCGAGGTGCAGAAGCCTGAGGACGTACTTGCGGTGCTGCCGTCCGCCGTGCATTTTCATGTACCAAGGTGGAAATCAACGACATGTCGTATGTGTGTATAGCGTCGGATTCCCCAGATGACTTTTAGGTTGTAGAGAGGTGGAAAGGTAGATCTGGAAATACTTCCTCACCACGATGTCATTCCTACGGGGAGCGACAAAGATCAACCCCCAGCCCTCCCAACCGACAGTGAAAAGCTTCTGAAGTAACCGCAATGCTAAGTGGTGGGTGATTGAACGGATAGACAAGTCCTGGTAGAGGGCTTCGAACGAGAATTGACCGTGGAGAAATATCCGTTGCGAAAATGACTAGCTGATTCGACACCCACTTTAGCTAGCAAGTTTGGGATCCAACCAGGGGCTTGATGCTGTTGTTCCTGATGTTGGGTTCCATAGAGACACATCAACGAAGTAAATCTTGGAAGCGGAAACGTTCTAAAGAAGTTTCTAGGTGCTTGGTCTGACGGAAGAAAGGCTGCTATTGTACTTCTGGACCCGCTCCTCTTGAGGTTAGAGCATGGCAAATTCGTCCTCACCAGTCGCACCAATATACTCCGCATGCACCAGACACAGCATACACAATTCTTTGTCATCATAAGAACAACCTCAACTCCAAGTCCACACTCCCACCACCTGGAATGGTTTATCTCTGGAAAACCAAGTTTGGGAGACTCTCCTTCGGCATGTCTCGAGGGACGGCGGCCGGGCTTCTCCCAGGCTTCTGACTGAGGCGGATTTTCCACCATGAGAGGCTCAATCTCAATAGATGTGACGGACTCGACGAGATAAGGAATACTGCGTGGCGAGCAGAAACTCTTCTTCTATATCATAGTAGAAATAGGAGTCACCACAGACTATTCTAGTCCTCTAAGCCACAGTGGAGGTACGATCGCACCGGTCGGCGCGAGAAGAACCGGAGAAGGAGCTGCGCATGTTTCAAAAGGATTGACACATTGACCGTGAATCAAGAGCGTGGAAATATATGTATGAAGGGTAACTTGTTGGTCCTGAAGGTGTCTCTGAGCCCGTGGCTAGACTTGGCTCGACTGACCCCCCTCCGCAGAACCGCGTGAAAAGTTGTGTCTGGGCAAGCATTAAATGGCTTGATGTCAAGATAGTGATTCTCTATCGATCGAGACTCCTGCCAAACTATTTCCAGTGCCTTATCACCTCAATCGGGGCGGTAGAATTCACCCGTTCCTCTCGTCTTCCCTCGAACTGCAGCGCAGGATCTACCAATGCGCCCTCCCAGCAACTCGAACTCTCGGATGCAGATCATCCAGAGTCTCGTTCGCAACCACTTCCGTGAGCGACATCTTCGCAGTAAAATGACGATCTTGATTGCAAAGATGCGGCGGGGGCGAATGTATTGACGCAGTAGCCGAGACATCTCAGGAAGTTTCTCAGGGCAAATCTTTTTCAGGCGTCAAACTCCCCAATATTCATGAACTGGTGGGGAGATATGCGATACTACCAAATACCGGGGCTGCGACTGCTATGGACTTTTGTTGCTAGTAGTCCAAGGCATCGATTAGGTGCTCTTCTAGGTTCGAAATCATATCCTTTGCCACTAAAGTGGGACTGACTGGTGATAGCTGTGACAAATTTGAGGACGAGAGTAGCGAGGAGAGTGGCGACACAGTCTCTTGTGAGCGTGTCGGTACTATAGTAGGCTTCTGATTCAGGTCTTGGACCGACTTCCCCTTCATCGTCCTCAGTGGTCGGATGGGAACTGGTCCCTAAGGCATTGGAGGTAGCCTGCCATGAGGGCCTTGCCTTGCTACCCCCTACTACTGCTAATCCACCGCAGGTTCCTCATAGCCAGGAACTTGCCGTTGGTTAGGAGGACGCTGGAGCGCCGGTCAGGGTTGTTCTCTCGGCATGACTCTTGGTACTGGTCTTCTTGTCGAGCCCGGGGGTTGGGGAATGCGAGACTGCCTCGCAACCCCCGATGGCCCTGCCGTAACCACTCTCAGCACTGGTGTCGTTATAGAGCTTTGTGGTAGCTCTGTCGTAACCACCCTCAGCACTGGTCTCGTGGCAGACCTTTGTGGTTGTGGAATAGGAGTCTTCTTTGACTCCGCATCCCCTGACAGGCTTTTCGCTGCCCCTCTGAGTGCCGGCCTCGTGGTAGAGCTCGGTAGTGGAGGATATTGCGGGCAACAAAAGCCCGTGATAGTTGCCAGCTCTGGTGCTTGGCAGTATCGGATATCTTTGGACCACTCCCGGGCTGGATTGATTGAAGTCCGACTGTGCGATGCCACTCCTTACGTATCATCCTCGACACATTCCTCTGGGTGTTGGAGATGAGTAATGGTTCGGAGTTGTCGGTGGTCTTCTTGTGGGATTGTAGTCTCCTGAAACTTCCTCGCCTTCACAATCCTCGTCTCCAACAGGACAAATTTTCATCTGGCTTTTCCCATCTAGGTTCCTCGGTATCATACT
The DNA here is from genome assembly GCA_017366145.1 of Cadophora sp. M221. NCBI lineage: Eukaryota > Fungi > Ascomycota > Leotiomycetes > Helotiales > Ploettnerulaceae > Cadophora > Cadophora sp. M221. The sequence continues at coordinate 41,359 of JAFJYG010000286.1, read as the reverse complement.
CTGCAAGGCTCGTGATCACACGTTCCGAGGCTGCCATGACAGTCTGTAGGTCTGCCACCGCAGCCAGCGCACCGGAACACAGGTTCTAATAGTTCAATTGCGGATAAGTCAGCTGTGTCCAGTTCCCCATATAATATTGCGATGGCAGAACTGGCAGCCACGTTTGTTTTCTCCGTAGATTCCATCTCATGGATAACAAGACAGCCTTGGAAGTCGACATGGATGTCAATATGTTCATCGAGCCATATCCATGATGTGTCCAACCAAAAGCCTTCGCAGGTTTTGGAAGCTCATGTACACTAGCCGCCTTGCCGAACCTTCGTGGGACGAGTTCTACTGCCAAATACCTCTGAGATTCCACGGGAAGTATCTGAAAGAAGAACGGAACCGGGAGCCGATTGTGGAGGAGGAAGAGGATTGTCAACAACAGAAGGTACCGTACAAGGATTTCGAGCAGAGGAGATCGGATCTGAAGGAACAGAAGAGGGTTGACCAGTAACCTCAAGTGGCCAGGACCGACTTGAAGCGATCGTCTTCGTGGCACGTCCTGCTGCTGCATACATAGTGAGTATCGAGTACCTTGGATGCTTCTGCTAGAGCTCTTGTCTCGAACTCTTCCCATGGCCTCCACTTAGCCGTACTTCCAGCATTAGAAAATTGCCAACAATAGTAACTGGGTGGCTCCCCCGGCCAATTTTCAACAGTCTCAGGCGGAGGCTAATATTGCACGCCCATGGTCCTCTATGGTGTGGGTGGGTGTGAGATCATCTAGTGTGCTAGTAAGGCGCGTCAGTAAATTCTACGCTGTAGCTCGACTAGAAGATGGGGAGACATGTGAAAATTACAGCCTAGGTTAGGTTAATAGGCCACTCGACGATGAATATTGCGGTTATAGCTTTGATTGATAGGGGTACATCTGCCGTCAGGATATTCCTTACCCCGTTGACCTCGTATACTATGTCGATTCGGGCTTGATCTGTGAAATGGCGACGCTCTAGCTTTCTAGAAAGCATATGGATCCAACTCCTCGTTCATTTATCTTGGTATCAGCGCTTCCACCCATCGAACTCCTCCTAGCCCACACAACTCCTCTTTGTTGTTCTATTTCTCCATTCTAAGATCCATGATGTGAGTACATAAAATGGGACAGACATTTGCACCCCCAGCTCCAGGATCATAAATATGACCCCCCTCCCCCCCAGGATCAACTCAAGGGTGATAGGGGATGGGTGCTGAACGTCGCTGCTCTTGCTCTGGTGGAATGGAGCTGGAATGGGGGGAGGGGGGTTATCTGTAATCTGTAGATGTCATCATGGTCTTGTCGCATGCCAGGCTGTTTCCTGTGACAGTTGCCAACTCCCTAGAATTGTCAATTCCTGAAGATTTAGGGGGCCTGGGGTTTGCTGGAAGCACTTACGGCGAAACGAGGAGCTGGCGGTGGTCTATGATAGTTGTTGTATCCCCATACCTCCGTCGCAGCTGGTCCATGACATAGTGTAATTTCGATCCACCCCCGGCGAAGCCTATGATACTCTTGCCTCATTAGTTTGATTAGTAAGATGTCTGGCTTTCGTAGCATACCGGAGCTTTGCGTACTTTAGACAATTTGTTAATTGCTTCGTCGAGTCTAGCTTCGATCTGTTGCACGTGGTCATCGAACAGCAAATCGAACGTAGCCCTGGAATGGTATGATTAGACGGTTTCGGTATCAAAATACGACAAAGACACACCTGGTGATGATGAGGTACTTTCCCTTCAGCTCCAGAAGTTCCAGATGAGCGAGCAGATTGAGATGCGTGGGTCAGGGAAGTCTCGATAGGATTCTGTATATGGAGAATCTCGTGCCTCTGATAAGTAGTGAATAGGAGGAGGGGGAAATGAGAGACAGTGTGGGGTAAGGTATGGATTAGGACGAGGAGGAGTTGGAGTTGGAGTTGTTGGCGACGACCGGCGTGCAGAAGGAAAGACGAGAAGAAGAGAATGGAAAGCTTTATATCTTCGATCGTCAGGATTGTCAGAAAACTTCGTTTGCCTCGCTTGGAAATCCCTGTTGACGCTGCTTAGGTCTGCCAAGTGAGGTGTTTGGAGATGTGCATCTTCTCGTGAGACTGGGCTGATTGGCGGGCACTTGCGGCGAGACCCAAGCTCAGGCAACGGGAGGTATGAAACGTGGAGTTCATGACGGGATGGTCTGTACATCGTTACACGAAAACGGCAGCTAGATATGCAAGATCGTTGCGGGCATTAATTTCGTTTCATCACTCCCGTGATTTCGAACCTTACGTACCACCCCACCTAATACGGATACGCCCTGACATCCTCTTCCTTCTCGACCGCCAATCCAGCCTCCACCTGCTCTCTATGCCTCTGATCCAAATATTCCAACAGCACCTCCTCATACATCTCTTTCCCCTTGTACCGACTAACATCGTCCCCCCAACTCCTCACGGCGCTCGCCAATCTCCCAGGGACATAAGCCTCCTCACAGATCTCGGTAATAGGATGGAAGTACGTGCGGATCGTGAACACGACACCGCCACTGCGCGGGAGGCGACGGAGAGACTGTCTCTCGGATCGGAAGTAGTGGTGTGAAATTGCTTTGTTCTTCTCAGCCGTGAACCAGCCCACTGTGCCTTCTTCGCCATCTTCATCGCCGATGCTGGATGACCAGGGCAGAGAGTCGTCCACCTGGATGAAATAGTTGTTCTATTGAGTATCAGTTAAATCATGTTCCTCCCGACTGAGTCTCGCCAGCAACCAGTAGGGGAACTCACGCGCTGCACAGGTCCGTTAGGCTGGACTCTCCGAAAAAAATTCATCATTCCCTTCTCCAACTTTTCCTTGTACCCAGGCACGTTCCCGGAATAATGGATCTCGCTCAACGGCATACCGAGTTTGTCTTCGAGTTTCCAGAACCCAGCCAACAGGATTGAGCCAGCGAGGAGGTAGTACTGCCCATCCTCCTTCTCAAACATGATGGCTAGATCATCTTGTGTCATACGGGCGGCCATCTGCATCGGATCTTCGATCAGAGGTCTCTCAACAATATTGAAAGATTCTCCGGTGACTATGTTATCCATACCCACTGGTGTTTTCTTGTACAAGGATGGGTAGCGCTGAGGTAGGTAGTCGCAGAATTCCTCAAGAAGTTCAACGGCGCCATCGAATGCTACGGGGTCGGTGTAACTGCACTTCGAACCACGCTCCTCAATCCGTTTGGCTTTGTCGGCGTGGAATTTCAGGTAATGGTTGTCAAGTTCTGACAGATGTCAGTTCCCCATATCTGGACACAGCTACCCGTGACGGGTAGGTACTCACCAATCCACTCGTCCCAGTTCATGTTTCGGAGACCCATGGTGATGTGATAAGGTCCATGTCTGAAAGGGCGGTATGCATTTGGCTTCGTGGTGTGGACATTCCAGTTGGGCGCTGGAGGTGCAGTTGGGCGTTTGAATTGCATGGGCTCCCATACTGAGTGAGGTCAGTCACGCCAAGTCAGTCAGTCGGGCCATTGGGTTGCACAAACCTCCAGGTTTCCTTTCGGGGGCTTTGAAACTTCGTGGTGCTTTCTCGAGAGTAGGGGTTGATGGCCGGCTGCTGTAGCTTGGTTGCTTGAGATATTGTATGGCTTGTACGAGAAGCCATGATGTGAGAGCAACCAGTAACGCTCCGTATAGAATTAGTTTCGGGCTGTCCATGGCTTTCTGGGTTATCGGTGACGTTTTCAACTGTTCGACAAGTCCTCCCGCCAATTTTCGGCATTTCTCCACACGTTTGTCCATATTGACGTCTCTTTCACGTCCAAAATCCAAGTATCAAAGACAGAAAGCAGCCAGCGAGCAGTAATATGAATAAACTTTCAAACCACCATCATAGAGCGCCCAACACATATATATGAAATGCAACAAGTTCCAATCGATAAGACCAAGCAATGCAGCGGGGTACTTTGCCCCGCCATTGATGGGGGCATGTCATGGCAGAATTGCTCTTATCATCCCGGCCACCAGGGACTTTTTGTCCACATCGGGCTAATGATAGTCGGTTTTGGCCAACCCGACGACGACGGCATAAGGAGACCGCATCAGGAATACATTTTGACTGGGAGAACACTCGTTCAAATCAGAATCATGCCATTTCAATCTGCCACTGGCGGACTGGGACTTTGCGCTGTTGATGCAAGTCTCGTGAAAAGCCCATTGGGCGTGAACTTGTGAAGAATGGGGTATTGAAGCCGACGGGACTTCTACCCTTGGCTAGACATCGATAAGACGATCCAGAATAGATTTTGAGAAGCTCTGAGGCCTAACCAACCATTCTGGATGTCGACTTCAACTTCAATTGTTGAGAGACTCTTGTGATGTCGTTGTATTGATGCTGATATATTGCAGCCAAAAGTATGATGGCAGTCATGTGATTCAAACGCTAGACCAAACGGAGACACCCATTTTCGATACTCGGCTCAGCCCCTTGAACTGACGAGCTCGCTTCTGCGGTTTGTTTTGATTACGGAAAGTGGTGTGAATGGCGGTAAGAGCAAAACTTGTCATTCATTATGGGGGTATCATGTAATTATACACTGTTCCATCTTGTGATCCAATCGATCTTAACCTACAAACTCAGCCATCACTTACTACCTTCACCGCCATTCTGGCCGTTTTGATTATTCCACTGACCTGGCAAGAATGCTGGGTTGATGAAAGCTCCTCCTGTAGCAGGCGGTCCTTGCGTTGGAGATGCAGGAGGTGGCTGCCAAGGATTCTGTCCATTTTGAAATGCTTGCTGGAATTGAGGCGGGAATTGAGGCCAAGCTAGTTGAGGTTGTTGAGGAGAATAGGTCGTTGGTGGCATATAGAAGTTTGGAAGTGCTGGAAGAGGTGCGGAAGGTTGGTTAAAATCTCTTCCTTGTGATGGTTGTTGATATTGACCTGGTGGATAGGCGCTGGGCAGTTGGGAATAGCCTTGTGGTCGCGGTGGAAGAGAATGGCCGCTGCCCCTTCGATCTTGATATCCGCCTCGTCCTCTTCCACGATCTCCTCGACCTCTACCACGGTCCCCTCTTCCCCGATCGCCTCCTCTGCCTCTACCTCTGAATTGCTCACGATTCGGTCTGTCATAGGTCCCTGTGTAAGCGCCTTCTTGAGGAGCTTCACCATGCCCAACGGAGTTCTCGAATCCTGCTGGTCGCGTCAAAGGTCGATATGGCCCATCCTCCTCGGCATCATCGTAACTGATTGGCTTGGACGAGTCATAGGGGGTTTGATGCTGTTGTAATGGATGGCCACCCCGACCTGACCCACCGTTTTGCATCTTGCCGCCTCGGCGTTCTATTCTCTTTTGCTTGACTCTCCGCTTGTGTTCTGCTTCGGCCTCGTCGTCAGAGAATTCCATTTCTTCGTCTCCAATCTCCTCGTCGTGAAGATTTGATGCATCTGAACCCTTGTATGCTTTCAGTGCTTGCGTGAACACGAATGTCGAGTGCTTCTCTGAATAGAATACTTTGGTGCCCAATGACAATCCAGCTTCCGTAATCTCTGCAGCATTCGTGAACATGACCGAGTATAGGGGCTTTTGTACAGGTCCCAGGATCTCTGCGACGACTCCTATTACACTTCTGTCTTCCAAACACAATAACGATCCGCTCTCAAGAGCTCTGTTCTCGCCGGATGTCCTCGCCTTGATAACTAAAACATTCTCAACAATATGCTCGACATTTCCGACTTCCGTTATGGGCATATCCGGGGTAATGACGACATCTGGCTTAGGCACTATAACATCTGGGACTTCGTTTTTGGTTCGCAGTTGACTTCCAGTTCCTTTAGCCTTCCCACCCCCTTCATCGTCAGAACCTCCATCTCCTTCCATCAAAATCCTAGCTTGCTCTTCGGGACTCAATAACTTGTATGCATTGTCTCCTTCTTCGCTTTCCTCGTCGGATGAGTCGTCGCTTGAGGAATCGTCGGATGAGGATTCGATTGGAGACGAGTCGACTTCCCATTCTGGATGTTCGCCCTCTACTTCAGCACCATCTTCCATTGGGTTATCCTCTCCTGACGGAATATTGCCTCCCAATTGACTATCTCCAGGTATTTCGGTATGAGAAGTAGAGGATTCAACTTTTGATTCGCTTTGGAGGGGAGCTGGCGCAGGTTGGGTTGTCGCATTTCCCAAGAAGAGGCCAGGAATGGCTGGGTACTCTGTGGTTGGAGTAGTCTCCATTTGAGATGTAGGAACAGGCGCGTCGTCAATCTTGGTATCTTCATAGGTGGAAATATTATGCGGGGTATGGATTTGCTCGATAGCAGGTGAATTGGTATTCTGTGCAGCGAGCAGAGATGCATCCTGACCCGCAGATGTTGATTCAACAGCCTGAATTGTAGGTATAGTATTTTCGGCGATAGGTACATCCAACGAAGAGTTCGCTGCTTGAGCTGGCGGATCCAGCCCTCCTAGAAGAGCCTCTAAAGCATGAGTAAGTGGTGGACTTGCAGATTCATCTGCCATGCTTGTTTCGACCGCATTTTCCATTGGCGTATCTTGGGTATTCGCGTCGGTTTCTGTAGTTACTGGAGAGTCTTGGATGATTTTCGTTTCTGTGTCCGGTAAATCGGGAGCAATGTTGTTTGTAGTGATTGCTTTCGCACTATCATACACGGCCGAGTTCTCCATATCAATGGTTCGAGAGCTGGTGGTGCTGTTGTGCAGAAAGGAAGTTGTTGGTGCAGAGAACTTTCCTTACTTTGAGACCCTCGAAATAAAAAAGTTCCTGGAGAGCTTAAATCCTTAGCGCGTAAGGGGTTCTTGGCGGGCGTCATCCCTCCCGAACCCTTTCAGCTCGTGTCCGTCCCAACACCAGACATCGCGAACTCCCACCACAAAAGTTGAGACGACTACAATATCCTCAACATGCCTCCAAAGGCAGCCAACATGAGGCCGGGGAAGCCAGCGAAGGTCCCAAAGAATAAGTATGTTTAGAATTCAACCCAGCTCCAAGGACCGGGATCCCCAGCTAACAGCCCACCAGGCCTGCCACTCCTTTCGCCGTCAAACCCATTGGCGCTTTCTACGTCTTCTTCATTGCCAATCTACTCGCAGCATTATATGCGCCAATACAGGATTGTGACGAGACCTTTAACTACTGGGAACCTACACATTATCTGAGCCATGGCTATGGATTGCAGACTTGGGAATACTCGCCGGACTATGCGATCAGGAGTTGGCTGTACATTGTCCTCCACGGATTGGTGGGAAATTTTAGAAGGCTTTTGCCATTTTCTACAAAGGTATGCGACCCTACATTGTCTGTATACATCGGCTGATAGTTGTAGGTTGGGGAGTTTTATTTCATCCGATACATTCTGGCTTTCGTATGCGCCATCAGTCAGACAATGCTTTTCCGAGTTGTGAACAACACTTTGAACCCACGAATCGCTCTATTCTTCTTGATGGCCATGGTTTTTAGTCCTGGAATGTTCCATGCATCTGCTTCCTTCCTCCCTTCGAGTTTCGCCATGTACACTACGATGTTCGGAATGGCACAATTTATGAATTGGAGAGGAGGGTTGAAGACCGCCCAGGGAATATTCTGCTTCGCACTTGGTGGGATTCTTGGATGGCCATTTGCCATGGCATTGTCGGCACCATTTTTGTTCGAGGAGGTTGTGTTTGCATGCCTCAGCAGCAAGGACGCATTTATTGAAACTATTTTGAGATTTATCAGAGGAGTCGTTTCAGGGCTCATCGTTTTGGTAGGCTCCCTAATTTACTGGAGATACTGTTCTGATATCACTAGGTGTTTGAATTCGTCGTATCCGGGTTCTTCTACAAGACCTTGGTTCTGGTTCCATTCAATATTGTGTGGTACAACGTATTCAGCCAGCCTGGCAAAGGACCAGAGATCTATGGCACTGAACCATGGCATTTCTACATCCGGAACCTGCTACTGAATTTCAACATCTGGTTCATCCTAGCGTGCGCAGCTTTACCACTTTTTACACTCCAAAAGTTGCTCTCTCGCTCAGCGCAAGCGAATACAGTCACAGGATTACGAAGCATCATTTTCATGACCCCCTTCTATATGTGGTTGGCCATCTTTAGCTTCCAACCACACAAGGAGGAAAGATTCATGTATCCTGCATACCCATGCCTTGCACTCAATGGAGCTATGTCGCTACACATCATCCTGGCAGCTTTTGGACAGTCAGATCCAAAGACACTCGTTGGCAAGATCCCCGCGAAACTGAAGCTCCTCATCGTTAGCTTCGTCATGATTGGATCCATTGACCTTGGTGTCGCAAGAATATATGGTATACATTCAGCATATTCAGCGCCTCTGAAAATATATGAACCTCTTCAGACAGTTGGATCGTATGGAGATTCAATCTGCTTCGGAAAAGAGTGGTATCGCTTCCCAAGTTCCTATCATCTTCCAAAGAATATGAGGGCAAAGTTCGTGAAGAGCGAGTTCAGTGGTCTCTTACCAGGAGAGTTTTCTGAAGCCAAGACGGGCTTTGGACATTGGTCAGGGGCTTGGCTCACTCCTCCTGGAATGAACGATCAAAACATTGAAGATATGGGGAAATACGTAAGCATTATCCCTCAGTTGACATCTGCAGCTGCTAATTTTCTGCAGACCGATCTCCGGGCCTGTGACTTTTTGGTCGATACATACCACCCTGGCTCGAGTTCCTCAGTGCTAGAGCCACACTACATCAAGGACGTAGAAAACTGGGAACAAGTTTCCTGCGCGCCATTCCTTGACGCTTCGAGTACTCACATTCTCGGCCGCATAATCTGGGTGCCAGACTGGCCAATAATCCCCGAGGAGTACAGGCGGAGATGGGGAGAACATTGTCTACTGAAGAAGAAAGTAGCGAAGTAGAGTAGCGAGCTTGTACGATATTCACCCAGGAGTTGTATAGTATCTACATATAGACGAAAATTTCATCAGGCATTTACATCATTCATCTCTATCACATGTCCTCAACCTACCATGGATACCTTCTACCCTCCCAAGTCCAAAATGTTGCCGCGCCGTCTTCCTCCTTCCCTTCCTCTCTCGCAGTACTCACACCCCCTTCATCAACACCTCCATACCCTTTCTCCGCAATAACCTTCAGCATACACTTAACACTCTCCTGTGGGCTAATAATGCCCTCGATTTCCCAATCTACAGCCACGTTCGCCATATCAGTGCTGACCTCGCCTGGGTGCACTGCTAAGACGACTGTCTTCTTCTGGTACGTGGAATCAGATAGCGACTTCCGATGTAGCTCAGCAGATAAATGGCGTAGTCCTTGGTTCAACGCTGCTTTCGAGGCGGCGTAGGCCCCAAACCCATCCTCGAAGGAGAGGAAATTCGTCGTTGATCCTGAGTCGGAGGATGTGAATACTAGGGTGTTGATATGGATGGGTGTTGACGGGTGAGTGGGCGAGAGTGGCGATTTGAGGGGAGACGGTTGGGAAACAGGAGAGGGAGAGTCAGGTGGCGAGGAGAGGTAGAGGAGATGTGAAGCTGTGATGAGAGGTCCGATGGTGTTGGTTCGGAGGTGGTGGGTGAATGAATCGAATGATCTATTTGTATCAGCTGGAGTCAACAAAAATATCATTTGATACCACGATTCACTAGCTACCATTACAATATCGAAGAGAGACTACAAATCAGAAAAGGGGGGAACAAAAACTCACATCTCGCTCACCCTCCCCGGATACTCCAAAATCCCCGCATTCAAAACAACGACATCAATCACACCACCTTCAAGCACACCACCCTTCCGTCCCAATTTCCTCACTTCCTCGCTAAAAGACTTGATACTACTCTCATCGCTGACATCACATTCTAAGATGGTCAGATTGTGGCCGTGAGGAGTGCCTGTTAATGCCCAGAGATTGCTTGCGTTGCTGGGAGGTTTGGTGGGGGAGTTTGGGGCGGCATTGGAGGTCGAGGTGAGGAGCGAGTGTGTGGGTGAGCGGGCTGTTGCTATTACTATGTATCCTAGAGAGAGGAGTTGTTTTGTGAATTCTAGACCGATCCCTCGAGAGGCGCCGACGATGAGGTAGGTTTGTGGCATTTTGATTTGCTTGTTTTGGAGACTTTTAAGATTGAGATGGTGAGGATTATCTTGTTTGGTTGGATATATTTGAGTGGGAGAATACCCCAGGTACGAGTACTTAAGAGAGCGAGTATCTGGGTTGAGATCTAGTATCACTGTTTAGATAAGTGCGTACATGTTGATGACGATGCCGGAGGAGCTTGGATATCCGTCCCCTGTCCTGGCTTTCGGTTACTGATGGGCTGGGCTCTTCGTAAAGAGCTTATGCCCAAACGGGGAGGTACAGCCGTTTAAGTTCCGTTCAAAAGCATGATCATATTGATATGGTAGCAAAGTGATTACTTACAATTCTGACAACATTTTCTCCCCCAGACTTGGAACTTCGATCGTGGCCGGGGAGACGTGGGAGAAAAGTGGGATGCTAGCGTGCTCGTCATTGCTTTTAGTCATTTCGATATGTCACCGCAAGTTTGATCACAAGCAGGCACAGAAGACCATCTCGAAGTCATAGAAGTAAAACATGCAATCACGATTCTGTCTCTATCAAGCGAGATGTGACGAGAAGCTTATTTCGAATTCTGAAGCCGTCGTCTCCATGAAAGTCAACAAACCCCTGACCCCACTCCCCCTCACACGTGATTCTTCCCCTGAATCTCGGAAGCTCTCTCCCGAAAACCCTCCCCAGTCCTCCGCAAAGTAATCTATTTCCTACAACCCATCTCCCATACATGTACCCCAAACTTTCGAAATGTATTCATGGTTTCCACCAAACAGACCATTCGCTTGACATCAGCCTATTCCGCCTCATCACACCCGTCTCGCTTAAGCAACCGATACAACCTCAGATCACACGCGTATCTCTAGCATACGCGAAAAAGCATTTGCAATCTGGCAGAATGCAGATATATTGCCTCGGTTTCGTCGGTCCGCTATTTGTATCTGCGTGATGCTGCCCTTGCATGTTGATACCTCTGGAAACTTTAAAATGTGTATAAAGTAGTGGCGTGGCGGGACTTGGGAATGGGAAAGCTTGTTTTGAGTATCGCTGAACGGAATCTTTTACTTCGACTGTATATATTTTCGTTTATTGAACATTTTGAGAACTTTGGATAGGATGTGGTCGTTACTTGTTGGACTCTCCATGGCGACGGCTGTGAGTGCGCAATCTGGTGCTTGGGGTCAATGTAAGTTTCAAACTTTTATTTTGTTTCGTTCATGGTTGAAGTTACCTCGAAGTCTCGGAGGCTGTCGTTGTTGGGGAAATGTAAACATTGTAGAAACCCTTCAACGTCCAAGATATTTGGGATGTTTTTTGGAATCTCCAGCAACAGAAGAAGCTCAAATGTCCCTCGTCGCGTTAGATACTGAGCCTAGGGAGATTCTCAGCAGAATTATAGTAATATGGTACCTTAGGTGGTGGTGTGAATTGGAACGGCGCAACCACATGTGTCAATGGATACGTTTGCACTTTCAACAAGTAAGCAGAAATTCCCCCTCCTCTTCCCGACTGCAACTGACCGTTCCAGTGACTGTATGTCGTCCCTCTTCCTCCCCGAATGATTTGCCTCTGACCTCTAGACTACTCGCAATGCATTCCCGGCGTCGCTGCATCTTCCTCATCTGCTCCTCCAACCGCAGTAGCAAGCACATCCAAAACTAGTACATCCAAACCTAGTACACCTACCACACTGTCTACAGCCACAACAACCGCCAGCGGCTCCGTCCCCACAGGCAGCGGCAACGGCCCAGGAACAACCCTCCAAACAGGCTACTACTGGATCCGAGCCGTGGCCTCTCCCAACTTCCACAAATACCTCCAAACAAAACCCATCTACCTCCCCGGCACAGCCATCCTCGAATCCTACCTCACAGCCGGGCAATTCGCCATCGTCGACGGTCAACTCGTCGAGCTCCTCACCCCAGGCACGTTCCTCTACGCGAACGTGATCGCGAGCACCGTCAGCGGGGCGACGAAACTGGCGGTCGAGTTTAGGAAGGAAAAGAATACTTATGGGACGTTTGCGTGGAGCGGTGATGCGTTGCAGTGGACTGTGGCGGGGTTGACGAGGCCGAATGCGAGTGCGTGGCTGGTTTGTGAGAATCAGACTCTTTGGATTAATTTGGGGAGTTATGGGTATATGACTCCGGCGGGTTGTGCGGATCAGACTGTGAGTTTTCGTCCTGCTTTGATTGTGATCAGGTTGTAGAGGATTGATGCTGACTGCACGTGTAGATTCATTATTACAATGATAAGACTGCGAACGCGTGAGCAAAATTTCCGGTCGGGGGCGAATAAATGGAGAGCGAATGATAGATTCTTGCGAATGGAGGAATTGAAAGAGGAATGTGGATGGAAATGCGGGTTAAGATTGTACATATGTTCATGGATTGTAAATACTTGCCAACGGCCCGTCCTCCCTAGAAGCCCTCCAAAATGCACCCATCCACCAACGCCGCGCTTAAATGATAAATGCACCATCCCATCCTACGCCCAGATATTTATACAGCAGCCGTCCTTCTCCTAGACATCCTAGCCTTTTTCGTTGCCTCCTCAACTTTCTGGAGCCTCCATTCACATGAATCTGCGAAGTCACAACTCCTGCATTTGAAAGCCTCTTCAACCACCACGCCCTCCGCCTGCCTCTCGCCCTTCCACCATTCCATCTCATGGGAAATGAATGTTGTCAATTCTAAATCGTCCATAGCCAATGTCTTCACGCCAACAATCTCTCCATCATCTCGAGATCTGTATTCTGCTTTCAAAATACGGCCGAGAGAGTTGACGCCATTGGGGAGAGTGAGTTGAAACTCAGTGATCATAAGAGACCAAAGGAGGTTGAGCGTGTTGTGAGTGAGAAGCGTAGACATAGAGTCTTGACTCCAATTCGAATTGGTATCTTGGATGTCAGGATGCATTGGTGCATTATAAAAAACCTCGTCGTTCAAACTCCCAACTTGAGCAATAAATTGGTCTGACAGAACCTTGGTTGCATCGAGATTGTATCGTGAAGCCAGGATCGAGAAATCAACAATATTGGTAGCCAACGAAGAAAGAAGTCGATGATACAACATCAATTGTATTTTCGTGGGCTTGAATGCAGACGCTGATGGTACACTTCGAACTGCCCGAGTTTTGACATCGCAGAGATAAACTTTCTTAGTCTGAGTCCGACGCTTGCTCTTCATTATTTCTTCCAAAGATTTCGCCCCTGAAACTTTGAAGAAATCCGCAATGGTAGTCTGGTCTGTTGGCAGATTCTCTTGTGGTTCCTGCAGCGAATCTTCGAGGTCTGTGTCTGGGCATATGTACGATAATTCATCAATGACTCCATTGACAACCAGCCCGTCAACGGTTCCCCATATCTCCAATTCTCGAGTCTGCCCTGTATCTCGCAATGTTCGTAGACCTTGTATTACGTTCCATATTCGAAGGCCCCAAGCATCTTCTCTTGATTGCACCTCCACCCGGACAGTCGTGTAGACTTGTTCTTCCAGAGCTTTATGCACTCGAGTCCCCTGCTTCATCGCGGGCGTTCGCCTCTTCCTCCCATGCTTCGTCAATGTATACCAGTATTGCAATTCACACCATGCCGGCGACACCAGATCCGTGACTGACAATGCTTTCTTCGGAGGGGTACGGAATCGCTCGATCGGCGATCTGAAGTCTGGATTATCTGGGTTCTCCTTTGGAGGCTCGGCGTCGGCTTCTTTCTCAGGCTCAGTATTCATTCGATCGCTCACTAGACGCTATACATCAGTCAGAACCATCACGACGCAGTAACAATCGACTTACAGTCCGGGTGCTCGCCACTCTTGACAGATTCGGCGATCTGGTCAGCAACTCTCTCTGCAGCCCTGGCCGCCTGGAACAGAGGGGACCTCTCTTCTCTGCCAATGACGCGAGGTAGCCGGAGAGCCTGACGCGGATCATGATGCTCGATTTCGTTGGTTATCGGGTTATCGTCCTCGATGTCCTTGCCTGCGATTAGGCGATCGACTATCTGCTCTTGCTCTGGTGAGAAGTCTGAGCCATAGTCTGTGTCGCTGTCGATATCGTTAGGAGGACCCGTGACTGTGGTAGCTGGACTAGCCATGCCGAAGAAGTCATCGAGTCAGTCCATGGGTTGGTGGCTTGGGATATGTTGATGTCCATGACTTCGAGTCGCGATATTGAATTGCCGCGCGATCACGTGACCCCACTCACTTCACTCCTGTTTGAATCCATCAATTCCATTTGTTTCCGTGGGTGCCAAAATAGAAAGATATATAGATTTGCTACTAAGGCATATTGACATAAATTTTTTTAAAAAAAAGGTTAAAAAAACTTCTATGTATCATTTCGTTACCAAGTGTATGTATAAAAAGACAGAATATCTATCGTGCTATTAGCATCCTAGCCGCCCACGCGATGAGCTAACCTGCATTTCCCAAGACAACACTGGCGTATCCTACTGTGCCCCAAATCTTGGCAGTTGTTGAGGCGTATGTCCAGCCTCAGCTGAATAGCCTCATATTCTCACCAGCAGTTGTACCTATGCACTGCGTCGCTACGGCACCCTTCCTACTTAACACTCATATAAAGGACACTCCATAATCAGATCATCAAAACCCTCTTGAAAGCACCCGGCTGTATCTGCTGTCTCTCGATGTGGGGGCATCCGAGGGGTGCGCTCATGACTTGGATTCGTGATAAGTTGCATATGTTGCACGCCACGGCTTTCTTGATTGGCGGGGATGCATCAGAAATAAGTGAGCGCGGCGGCTACACAGCCTGACGGTCCCAAAACGTTTAATTGAGTCGGGGAACCATGCTTGGCTGCCTGTATATACGACCACGATGTCGTCTCGGAGATCCTCAGACAGCTCTATTATTCTAACTTATGGCTTCACCAAATGATGGATACTTGTGCAACGGAATACCCGTTGACCACCGCCTCAAGCGCTTTCTGGCGAGCGCCAAGCAGAAACATTCTCATGGAGTTGGCAAACATGCAGACATAATCGAGGCTTTTGGCAACACCATGTTCCGCGATAATGGGACGACTCCAACAAAGCCCGAAGTCGGTTTCGCCGCATGGCTTGCGAAGCCAGACATGACAGGTGGCCTAGTCATTGCGCTGCAGCAACCAGCAAAGTCACAGGTCTTCACTACAGACGTGGAATGGGTTCGAGACGAATGTAATACCCTGGCCTACCTGGACAAGTCACTCGCTTTTATAAATGGCCCTGGAGGTATGACAACAACGAGCGTATTCGATGCGTTCCCATTCATCACCGAGCAGATCTCCTCGAAAGAATTATCCAACGAAGCGAAGCTTGCGTATGCCACATTCCGCTCCATGGTAGAGGCAAAAAAGCCCGAGGTTCTTTTCGCGTGCTGGCGAATCCATGGCCAGGACGGCCTCTCCTTTTCTGGGAAAGGGCCCGGTAAGACTAATCAGGTACATAGCCTGAGATTGCCGAATGGCCACGTTGTCCGCGTCGTGAACGGATTCCATCCCAGCTATATAGCCAATTACTGCCCAAATGAAAGCTGCTTCCGGAGATTGTTCGACATGGAGCTGTGCAAGGCGCTGTGCGAGCTGAATACAGCTTGGCAGGAAGAGGACTGGATGAACGGCCTGAGAAGAACGTGCCAAGAAAGAACCCTTCATTTGATGAAAGGTTTGTTTCGCGATCATTCGTGGTGGTATATGCTAACGACTTGTTATAGAAAAGGGTAGAGATGGCGAGCAACTAAACACGGAACCGGGTCGCGAGCTTCGACGAACCAAGGCAAACAACACTGCTAAGAAATACAAGGCATACACCAAATCCTTCGACGACGGCCTGAAGAGTCTCAAAAAAGTCTTTGATCACATGGTGTCCTCGGTATATACGTCTCAAAGCTCGTGGGATCTCTATAGATTCTTTGTCTTCGACCAGAATACATCAGAAGGTATCTGTGATGCTCTACTAGCCGTGTCCGAGGCCATGAGGCAGTTCGCACCTGGAAATTCGATGCCGGAGTCTGCACTCGTGGAGCTAGGCAAGTACACCAGCCAGCAGGCGCTCAAATTCGTCAAAGACGATATCCCAGATCTAGTGCAGTGTCACCGGGGCTTATACAAGAATCTGTGGAGCAATCGATATTTGGCGAGTACGTCTCGAGGATTAAAGCAGAGTATAGAGAAGATTACGATACGATTTATTGAGGATCTTACAAAGTCGTTTTCGGAGTCGTCGACGGCATGGACGTATACTCCGGACCTTGTTCACGATGCCTTCAAGGAACTTGCCCTTAGCTTCGAGGATGCTTTAGGCAGGGAGTACGATGACCGCCAAAAGGCCGTAACGGCAAGTGCTGCGAATGGTGTTGCTAACTTAAGCGCATCTCTTTACAAATTGTCTATTTCGAGCTCTCAATCAACAGCTTCGGCAACGCTGGCAGCAAATACAACGCCGGCACGGTCTTCTTCCAGCAACGACTGTTTTAAATGTGGTAAAACAGGTCACTGGGCCAAAAATTGCCCGATCCCCCAGAAGGGAAGCGTAATGTCAGCGAGACCATCAACGTCGTCCCCCATTGGGAACTGCCACACTTGCGGCCAGTCCGGGCACTGGTCTGGCAGCTGCCCAAGCTCCAGTAGGGGAAGCGCCAGGACGCCTTCACGGACTACTTCAAGTGATACATGCTTCAGATGTGGGCAGACAGGGCACTGGGCTGATAATTGTCCACGCCGTAGGCAGGGTAGCGCGACGCCCTCGAGAACATCCGGAGACACGTGCTTGTCGTGTGGTAAAATAGGTCACTGGTCTAGAAATTGCCCGACGCGTAGGAACTGATGAAGGGTTGCTTTAAGACGCTATGGAAGTGAAGAGCAGAGAGGCAGCGCGTGCAGTATACAATGGGAGCTGGACTCAGTTAACCGTCAAACGCTGGCCGAAACAGGATCACAAGATTGTAAAGAGTCTCCTACAGTATGTCATGTTATCTTATCTTAGCTTACTCTAGCATGTGAAATACGGAGTAAAGCGTATCTCGTTCGTCTGCCACCGTGCCTGTCAGTAGGGTAGCGTCACAATTTGCAACAGATTCAACTTCCAATACATTTGGATTGATTCCCTGTGTATCATTCAAGATTCCATTGATGACTGGCGCCAGGAAGCTATGGCAAACAACGATACAATATAACCGGGCTGCACCATTCATGGAACAGACTTGTCGAGACGTATTCGGCTTCTGGACTTACAGCCCCTTCTGGTAAAATGATCCCTTTTGCAGGGGATTTCACAGCATTTCCAAACGCTACTTGGTAGTGATGTCTACGCTGCTGGTCTTTGACGGCCCCAGTTACCACAGGCTCGTTCTCTACGAAAGAGGTTCGAGCGTTAGACCGTCCGTTTATAGAGCACCATCTTGGTCCTGGGCTTCCTTGGATGGAGATATCCGATTTAGACACAGCCCACCTAATGCTGAGAAGAATAGAATTCAGCCTCTAATACCTCTATGCACTATGGTGGACTGCTAGATGTATCCAGTGAACCAAGATTCCACTGGATCTTTGAGAGGTGGCAGCATCAAGATTCGCGGATGCCTCACCAGGATTGGATTTTAGAATGACAGAATATCCCTTGAATCTCATCCCAGGAGTAGATACCATGGCATATTCTCAGTGTGAAGAACATTGGACACTTGTGGATGACGACGAAACTACACATGCTGGATGGTCTTACATGGACGGTTTGACATCGCACGATCTGGAAACTGGCCAAATAGATAAAGCGACCTGAAAGATCAAGGAATGGGTTTCGGGAGAGGAGTACTTGATATTTAGTCTACCAATCATGAGCTGGATTGAAGGAGGGAAGCCATGGATAAAAGGGCTGATACTGTTTCTTGATGACGTGAAAGGCATCCTTACATATTAGAGGATTAGAAGATTCACGGCAAGAGGATCTATTCCAATAGTCAGGTTGACGCAAAATCCGCCAGAGATGATTCTGATCCTGCAGTCACACCATCGGCTAAACACGTGGTTGGAATAGTGGCAAGAAATGGCCATCGCGGAAGCTGCAGCAGCGCCTGGCTCTACTTCGCTACCAGCCTGCTATCCCATACATGTAACCAAATAAGGAAATCTCCTCCAAGAATTAGCTGGTCGGAGTAGGCAGTGACTTCGCATGTAAGGGATATACATGTGAGCCCAAAAGAGACTTAAGCTCGGAGTAGGAGATGATAAAACATCTCCCAAAAGAGAGTGGCTAAGGATAAACAAAGGTTCGCCCTTTGTACTAAGCATCCATCTGGACCTGTTCCGCCTGGGTAGATGTGAATGTTTTGCTATTTTTGACTTTTAAATTATTTTTTCACTTTTATTGTTTTGTATTGTTTTTGTTGTACATTTTTGCCGAGATTGGCGAGGTGGGGTGGATTCGGTTGTTTTGAAAAATAAGCGAGGCGCGGTTTCTAAGGGGAGTAGCAGGCGAGAACTCAGGGATGGTGGATGGCATGATATTTTGCATTCTATTTCATTAAACTATCCTCCTAGGTCCCCGCAAAGCGAAGTGGGAATGTGCTTCCTTAAATACATTCATTCAATAATGCCCCAAGGAGCTTCAGTCTTTCCACCTCCTCCTCCGGCCAAGCGCCTTTGCAACATACACCAAACCCAGCAGAACAGGCACTTCAATGAGCGGACCAACAGTAGCAGCCAAAGCTTGCTGGCTATTCGCACCGTACGTAGCGACCGCAACAGCAATTGCTAACTCGAAATTGTTGCTCGCTGCGGTGAAACTTTGCGTCGCAGCCAGCTTGTACCCAAAGCCCAGCTTGAAGCACACCAGCATCGTCAGAAAGAAGATGATGGCAAAGTATACGACGAGCGGCGCCGACACGCGTACGACTGACACGATTTGCTGCACGACTTGCTTTCCTTGCGACGCGAATAGAACGATGATGGTGAACAGCAATCCGATCAATGACCATGGAGCTGCGAATTTCAAGAACACTCTCTGATACCAATCCGGACTGACAAGTTTGCGAAGACTGAATCGAGTTATGATTGCAGCTCCAAGAGGGATCCCGAGGAAGACGGCAACGGATTTCGCAACGACTTCGTACGAGACAGTCTCGTCACCGTCGCCGAGGACTCGGAGGAAGAGTATCGCGAGAGGAGCAAAGAGGACCATCTGCAGAACGGAATTTACGGCGACGAGAATGGCGCAGTATTCGTTGTCGCCGCCGGCAAGACCGGTCCAGATTAGGACCATGGCGATACAGCGCGCGAGCCCAACGAGGATGAGACCTTCTCGTAGGTGTTCCTTGTCTGGGAGAAAGGCCCATGCGAGGCCAAGCTTTCATGTGTTAGTACGATGAATAGGGGCGGGAAATCTCACGGTGAACTTACCATGAGCAGCGGGGCGACAATCCAATTGACAACGATGCTAAAACCCAACTGTACCCAAATCTTACGTTCACGGAAGACATGATGCAGCGTCTCATATTTGACCTTGCACAAGATAGGATACATCATGACGAGCAACCCGATTGCTATTCAAGAAAATTAGCTTGGCATCTCGAAATGAATTTCTTGACTTACCAATTGGGACAGAGACTCCAACGAATTTTCCTTTCTGTAATGCAGGTCCGGTGTTGGGAACAAAATTGCCTAGAATGATACCGATAGCCATAGACAGGAAAATCCATACTGCCAGAAAGCGGTCGAGCCAGCCGAGACCTTTGAAGGCGGATTCCGGGACTTGAGGGCTGCTTCCGATGCTGGCCTGAGGAGTTAATTCTATGTCGTGGCTCGGGTGTGAGGACTGTCTCTGGTTTTGTGTTGTCTGGTCTTTCTCGGGATCAATGGCTGGGGAACTGCTGTCGTAGGTGTTTGTTGATGCCATCTTTGATGTTCTTGTTTCGAATGCTTGACTTCAGAGCTGCTGGAAAGATGGCTAAGCTTGGCTGTTGTCGAGTATCGAAAATGAGGAGGAAGTACCTCTCTTATACCCAAATCTAAGTAGGAGCAGAAGTATTTCGAATGACAGCGAAGTGATTATGTGAATGTAGGTTGATGAAGCTCGAGGCCTAGAAATGAGGAAAATGGCCACGACGGGTGGGCTAAGTCGACAATTCGACCAATGAGAGCAAGACGGGATGTCACTCGTAAGCGAGTGACATTCTTGGCAACTCACCTTTCGCTTCAACCTCTTGCAGAGAAATGGCGTCCACTCCTTCCGTGCCAGTGACAAGTGAAGGAACGTCTTTGATTCTTTACTCCTCGATTTGAATCGATCACACAGCCATGAGCCCATTATACACGCACGTATTTCATACACAAAGTTAGCCATGCCGCTTTTACGCGCCAAGCAATCGCCGACATTGAGAAATCATGAGGCGAGCGCGGAATTACATTTGTAATAACGAACAGCGCACCTTTATAAGTTTGAAAAGTGCAACTGGATGTCATTAGATGCGTATTAAAATTATAAACCACCCGACAAATCATCGCATTCACGTGAATGCTCACAATTATACACTGATGGCGAGTAAAGGGTTTTGACCAGCATTCTCGCTTATAAAAGTGGCAGGTGTGCCTTACGCAGGGGTGAATTTTAGTCTATGTCTGCCTTGTGGCCTCATGCCGTTTAACCTTATTTCAACAAGTCGAAGCATCCCAGCTCCCAGCAAGTTCCAAAGTCCCCAGATTGATGCCAATGCACTGCCACCATGACCAGCTTCTTCCCTCTCCCTTACTTTGCAGCCTCTGACCGCCTTCCCGCCCCTCTTCCATCCATCGAAGCCATTAAAAAATCACCGGACATTGTGCAAGGGTCGACAGGTTGACGTATTGTCCGGGTTGGCAGTCACTTTCTTGTCAAGTATGGCCGCAATGTCACGCTGATAGAAGGCGAGAATATGCTCTTCGTCGCGCAATTTCCGAACATCCCAATACCTCAAGTTTACGCCATCTATACCGACAAAGATATGGGAAAGAACTATATCGTGATGGAGAACGTGGGAGGGCAGAGCCTTGCCTCTTGTTGGACCACCCTCGACACAACTGCAAAGACCGCTGTAGCAGACAGGCTGCGAGACGTTTTCGACCAGCTTCGTAATCTTCCTTCCCCAGGGCACCAGAGGTATTACGGGAGCCTCGGGAATTGCAAACTCGAAGACTCTTTGTTCTGGACATCAGATGAGACAGACGTGATCAATGGTCCATTTGAGACAGAGGCCCAATTGAATGAGGCTATGGTACGGAAATACTTATACAACAATCTGATACCCCAAAAGGCCGAGTTCTACAAGCGCGTCCTGCTTCTAGTACTGCAGAACCACAGCCCCGTCTTCTCACACGCAGACCTCCAACGAAAGAACATTATGATGCGAAACGATGGCAGCTTAGTTATTATTGACTGGGAGACGGCTGGCTGGTACCCAAGCTATTGGGAATATACTTTGGCGATGTTTACGTGCGGTAGATGGGATGACGACTGGCATACCTGCGTAGCCAAAATCCTTGATGAGTACCTAAACGAATATGTATGGATGGATATGCTACGGAGGGAACTGTGGTCTTGACTCTGGACATTATCGCCGATGCTCAACGTTTGTCATGGCAGGGGTGCAAGGGCAGTGGTCTATCTTCCCTAGGACAGTTGACCGTCTTAGAGACGCTTCCATGTTTGTCTGCGTGATCTTGTAACTGTTCCAGGTCCTCTTTACTTTCAGACAGTATCCACTCTCCAATGGCTTCGTAGTATCTTCTGCCACTTAAGACGCTCGCAATCTTCAGTGTTGTGCCGAATCAATTGTGTGGGCACCTTCCAACAGATGGAATACCAAGCGAAAGCCCACATGCTATGCCTGTCCCGCACTTTGCACTGTTGGCTAAGAGAGAAAGTCTGATGTGAATTGCCAAGCATTTATTCGAGGAATCCCTACTTGTTATGTGAATACACTAGTCACGGCACTGTGCCGCCTTGGAGCGAGCTGGGAGGTCCAGATGGGCCTCGGATAATTAAGGAAGACTGTCTCTTGTCACAGCCCGCTCTATTGCGGCCATAATGCATGAAATCAATTCCAGCTATGCTGTTATCGACCACTTTGGCTGCTTACATCGTTGAAGCACCTGGATAATGCGTCCGCTGCGTAGATGATATGTCTTGGAGACGGTAGAGAACACTCTGAAACAGGGTGCTTTGAATTTTGTGCAGAATAGTAAAATTTACGCTTCTGAACCTACTTTTCTCTTCGAATCTTGGTCCTCGCCCCGGGTGATAATGTTCAGTGCCTCAGCTGCCGAGATTTGATCTGAAGGTCTGAATCTTATTAATCCTCGAATAACTGGAAGTAAGCGCTCCAGAGCTGGGTCCCGAATACTGTTGTGGAACTTTTGATTTAATCTTGACGGTGTAGGCTTGGTACTTGCTGTGTTGTAATGATGTTAGTGAACGTGGTCTCGTTAAATCAAAATTTCTTAGAAGGCTTGATGACAAACATACTAGCGGGTTTCTTCGTTTTTTCATCTGTTAGCTGCATAAGCTCCCATTGGGGCAGCCACTCCGCAGGTAATTCTTCCACGGAATTGATCATCTGGAGAACGAGCTAATCGGTTCCTCCCCAATGTTGAAAGGGTCTCGATCTAAATAACATTGAGTAAATCTGTTGATCTAAATGTCAAGGCATATCTTCATGGATGAGTGGGAACCATCGTACCGTGATTCCAGCACGCCAGAGATCAAGCCTGCAATCAAAGTGATCCATGAAGATTGTCTCAGGAGCCCTCATATCTGGTGGTTGAGCGAGTCTATCGGGACTCGATCCTTGAGTAAACGCTTCTCCAAAGTCGATAAGCCGGATGTCTTCATCATCTTCGTCTATCCAGTTGTCCCAGAAGGCTTTCTTTACCAGCTGTTTCGGCACACCAGGTTCCAAGGGCTGGCCGTCAACACGAGCGAGGACTTCGGTCACTGGTGTTCCGAGGATATCAAAGAGCTCATTCTCAGGCAGGTGCGCTAGACTTGGGCAAGTGAACCCGAGATTTGAGCCGCTAATATCTGCTCAATAGTTAGTCTCAGTTCTTGTGAGCAGAAAAATATGTCACAACTCCATGTGCATATCCGACCCTGTGCATGAATGAAATGGCTTCCAGCATCTGAGTGGCAATTTTCAAGATAATCTCCGATTCAAGTTGGTCTCCGAGCTGGCGATAATCTTCGGTTATAGACTCGACAGACGGTCCAAGCAATTCGAAAACAATACATTGATGGTACCCGTTAGGGCCATGATGCAAAAAATCGTCGAATTGTCTGACGATATAATGTAGTGCCGGCGTCTCTTGTAATACTTGTAGGGCCTCAAGCTCACGATTGTTGCCACTGCTATCGGCACTCTTGACTTTAATGGACACCCACATCTCAGATCTAGAGTTTCATCTGTAAGCAAGAGTATTGCGCAATATGAGGTAGGGTATCATACAATCCGCCCCAAGCAAGCCAGACTGTTGAGAATTCTCCCCAGTCAAGTTTGTGACGTATCTTGTACCGACACTCCTTGAAAGTGTCCCCAAGGCAGATAGGATGGAAGCCGCCAGGTTTGTACCGCGACATTTTCTCCTGATTGTAGAGAAGATTGGATGAGCAATATATAGATAAGTCATCCATAGCTATAGAATTGTTTTGGGGAGAGAGATAGGTGTGCTTGGAAGTTCCTGATGAGGATGAAGGCAGCCGAGAAGTTGAATTTCTCGGGAGCTATTGTAATTGGAGCATTGTTTTTTCCGGGCCGGCCCAGTACTTGAACGGAGAACTTTGGTTGCCTGTGTTGCAAAGTGCTCTCAGTAGGCTCATACATAAGGAACAAGTCGAAGGTCAGCGAGAAAAAAGAAGACTGGGTTTCGATTTGACAATGATCTTTTTCCTTGTTGAAGTAAATTTTAGGTATTACTGCCCCGCAATAACACTAGGTGTGCAGCCTTATCTCAGGTTCGTTCATGGCCATTGAGATGTCTTTATCTAGTCCTCCCAAACCTGTGCTATGCTACTCCATCTTTTCTTCTACGAAAACGCCACAACTCCAACATGAAAATGCTTGCAACCAGATAAGCCAACCCTGTAAATATCTGCGGATACAAGAACTCCCGTCCCGAATTGGGACGTTTCAACTCGAGGGCAATCACCTCAGAAACTTTTTAAAGTATTCAATCAGGGGGATCACAATTGTGGATTGGCAAACTCACATGTAGTTGGAAGCACCGTCACCAGCCAAGCCAGAGAAAGCAGAGAGGGTAACTCTTGGAGCCCGACGATTTCGGCGGATACTGGACCAATTGTCTGAAGTAACATCAGCTCACACTTGAACACCTAAGTTCGCTATAACTCACAACCCAAAATACACCAAGGATCGCTCCATTGATAATTACAAAGAGAATCGTGACTCCGTAGGATTTTGCAGGAATCCAAATGGCAAAGACTGATACAGCGCATATGAGGGTGATGAATCCAGCAGTCTCAACTCGTCCCAGCCGATCACTGATCACTCCAATAAAAGGCCTTCCCAACGCCGTTCCCAAGTTTAGAAGCGCTGTGACAGTCGCCGCTTGAGATTCGTCCAAACCGATCGAGCTTGCGAAGTTTGACATCGAAAATAGAAGAGTGATGTATCCCAGCATACTCATGAAGGCCCAAGCCAGAACGAGCAAGACATCGTATCGCCGAAGTAATTTTCTGTCGAAAGGATGTTGTTTCGGTTGGACGATATGGTTGCGGCTTCGAATGACCATCGTTGCTAGAAGATTCATGAATCCACTGACAATTCCGGTGATTCGAAGTGACCATGCTAGTGAGATGTTTGCAATGGCTGGTCGTACCATGAAGGAGAATATAAGTCCGCCGATTCCAGATCCCGCAGCGCTGATGCCGTTCGCCAGGCTTCGTTTTTTATGGAACCATTGTGATAGAATGGCAATGCTTGGAATGTAGGTGAATCCAACTCCCAGGCCAACGAGAATACCCTGGGTGAGGTAGAGATGCCAAATTTGATTAGCAAATGAAGCTGTGACGAAACCAGCTGTTTGGAAACATATTCCAATGAGCATCGGTAGATGGATGCCGAATGGAGTCGACGGAACTAGAACTGTGACCAGCGGAGATGCTATCATAGCAGTTGAGAAGTTTAAGCCCCCAATGAAGGCAAAGTCTATGGGAGTTGCATCGGGGTAGATATTGTTTTTCAGGTAGTAGCCAAGGAATACACCGTATGACTGTGTCAATGTTAGCAGCCTTACGGATTTGAATGAAGGAATCTTACTGAAACCACACCCCACGTAAAACAATTAATAGTGAAGCATGCAGCGACACAAACCCAGCCAAATCCGCCATCTGGTGGCGAAGATGCTTGGGTTGGCGATGAAATGATTTCCTCCGTGAACGCAATGCCCTCACCTGATGTCAGTTCGTGAATGTTGGTATCCATACTCGCAACTCGTTGACATCTTGATAGATTGGCAATGTCATGGAATGGTTCCAGTGACAATACTGTGACTTTTCAAAGCACTGATATGTCACTGTGAGGTTGGAGCGGGGTAGCTCGAGAGTTGGTATGTCACTAGTCGGACTTCGCATGAGGATGTCCTGAAGGATCTTGGAGGCTAGAATCTATCCAAACGTAAACAAACTACCGAGAATTAACTTTCAATATAGTATATGACAACGCTTTCGCTAGATATACTCCATTGCTGTCTTTTCGTAGGTAGTTACGTTGCTAAAGCCTCACTCATTCTTCATAGAATATATGTTGCATCGGGATATGTACGCTGGACCTTAATCCTAAGCTTATAAAAGTCGTAATTTCAATATCTTAATAATATTTGAGTGTTTCCTTGTGATTTTGCTTTGAAGTTGTTCTGAATGCAAAGCTGAAGCAAAGTGGGGATTACATAAGCAGCCGAGGAGGGGAGGTGGTGGTGGAAGCTCGAATGTTGCATTCAACCTTGAGCACTTCAAACAAGATAACAGCTCAACGACTTCACCCACACATCGCCAAACTGGCCACACAACCATGCCGAGACGTAAAGCCGACGTCAGCAGCTTCTGCTACTCATTTGAGACAGTGCTAACTGATCCAAGTCGACCTCATCGACAGCGAACCTGATCCGAGTCCGCAACAACCAACGCCGATCGAGAGCCCGAAGACGCGATTATGTTGCTGAATTGGAGCGTAAGGTTCAGGAATGTGAAGTAAATGGGGTTCCCAATCGTAGCATAGTTCCAGAGGAGACACTACGCCGGCTCCAGGAGGAAAATAAAAGGCTGAGAGAGCTGTTGCAGCAGGCCGGTGTGGAACAAAGTGTAGTGGATCATCACATCAACGGACACGAGGGCAACGCCGTGCAGAATACCACAGGAATAGTTCCAGATGAAGTGTCGCATTCTGCAGAGCTTCAACTTCCTGTGTGGGATGCCTTATTGATGGTTGATACTGGAACCTCAGAGGCGGCGGAATTCTTGCCTGCGGTGGGGACAACACCATCCGGTATCACAGATGAGCTGCTTGCAGACTCGTTTCTGAATCTACCCAGTGAAGATTTCACCACCGACGAGTTTGGGCTATTCTACGACGGCATCCAAGACGCGCCTACATTCGAGACTGCTCGCATGCCGCAAGATGTGTCTGAACGTTCTCCATTTACTGCAACTCCATCCACATCATTATGTTCGATCACTACAGACGCCCTTTCAACGTTTTGTACCAGTTCAAGTCTTCCGAGTACCAACCAGGGCGATACCGACACGACTCTTTGCTCCGAGGCATACGAGATGCTCCACCAACACAATAAAAAGGGAGTGGACATGATCGAGATAGGTATCCGGTTGTGGAATGGATTTACAAAAGGTGATGGCAGTGGCTGCAAGGTGGAGAATAAACTATTGTTCAGTGTATTGGAATATGTCAGCGGCTAAGGGCCCGGTATCATGGCTTAGCAGCCTCCAAGAAGGCTATGCTGGGAATCGTTCTGTAGTTCGGACACCTTCAAAGTCATACCATGTGTTTACAATTGCCTAAGCTTTCTCGGTGACTACTTCTCGGCACGTCAGAGGTGGAGGCTCAGTTCTGATTCCCAGCCTATCCCAAGCCTCCAAAACGGTAGCCTGTTTCCCGTTTCAGAACACGAGCTCTATTTCGGTCTAGCCAGCTGTCATTCCACATCGAACAAGCAGCGTCCTCTATATCACTTACTTCTTCCCTCTCGTTTCTGATTCTGTACCTGCATATTCATTCACTTCACACACCTCCGATCAAAATAAGCCAAGACTTATAAAAGCAACACGTGACTCCGACACATCTCATGTTTGAAGGCAACTCAAAGTCGACTTCAACAATGGAGACAGCTCTTGATCTATGGATCAAATCACCATATTCCACTACGACTGCAAGCAAAGCGCAAATGGAAGAAGCATCATCATCGCAACAAGTCATAGAGACTTCGCCGAAAGCCACCTTTTCGACCCTCCCAACTGAGCTACATCTCCAGATCGCCTCCTACCTCACATACCCAGATGCTCTAAGCCTGAAGCATACCGACAGACATCTCTACGGGATCGTATACACAGGCGTCAACTTGAAGGTTGAGTGGTTGATTGAGAGACGAACACTGCACTTGGACTGTCCTCATGACAAGAAGTGCGAACTTGGGAGTGATATGCGATTTTGCCGAGGAAGTGTGAGGTTAGTGTTCCAAGCTGGCGTCTTGTTTGAAGTTCTTACTGACCAGAAGCAGGTTATTAATGAAGAGACGGAGGGAGCATGGAGAATGTGACACTCGCGAGGGGGGAAGAGGCTGTTTGGTGTTTGACACCAAGGTGTGTACATTCAGGAAGCCAGAGCTGGGGCGTCTAGAACGTCTCAAGGAGTGGATTGGGAGGAACATTCTCTGGTGGATCTTGGCTGCCTTGGTTGGGATTGGGCTTGCTCTCTGCTTGCAGAAATTAGATTCGAGGGTCGTGGAGGTTGAAGATGTATCTAATTGAACGACTCTTTGCGAGGGCCACGTGGGGGAAATGCTTACTCGGCGATCGTATAATATTCTTGTAGAAAAGAAATTGAACGTGGAAGGCACAACCTCGAGGATCGACTTGGAATTTCATGATGTGCCACGTGACTGGTTCCCCAAGGCTCAGCACAGCTCACCCGCAACCTGCCATCTTCTTTTCAATCCGAGCAACTTCCAAGCTATCTTCACGAATCTCTGCACCCAACGACAGGGCCCCTTCTTCCTCGAACTCATTATCGATGAATCGCAACGACGAAATAAGCATTGCTTGGTATAATGCAGTAGGCCGCGGAACAGCCTCCATCTCTGAAGCCACAATGCCAGCCTCGTCCACTTCAGGCCTGTGTCCAAGGTGCGCAAGCATCGACCTGTCCACCATTCTCCAGCAGTATGTGGAAGAAGAAAAAGGAACCTTTATCACAAGTCTTGAGTCCCAGGATGAACTGAGAGCTTCTGCTTGTCCTCTATGCCGCCTCTTTGGCACAGTTACGCCATCCAACTTCAAAGGGCGCCGTGATGTGAATCTGCGCTGCCAGCTCAGGGCATTCTCAGCTACCAAAATTCAAAGAGCTGACAGTGGGGCTTCTCTTTTTGGCATTGGACGTCTTGATGTTACTGTGCTTGGGGTCCTGTACGAAGGTGACAAGCCAGGTTCGGCACCCTCTGGTCTAGATGCTAGTCTCGAGGAAACTGGTGTTCTTTGTCCTATCCAGAACGACAGACCAGCGCCTTATTTTGGAGTCCGTATGTTGGGCGAGGCAATAGATGTGGATTTTGTCAAGAGATGCATATCTCATTGTCAAGAACACCACAGCCTTGACTTGGCCTGCAGGGTTGAAAACGGGTTAGTGAAACGACGTTCTCCGATTGTGAATCGTTTAGGGAAGGGGCTGAAGCAGCTCCTATCATTCTCTCTAAATGACCCCAAAAACGACCAATCTAACAATTCCCGATGCAACTTGCCAATGCGATATTTCCATCTTATCGACTGTACCCAGCGGGCTGTTGTTCAAGCACCGCCTGGAAGTCCATATATTGCACTCTCGTACGTCTGGGGAGCTCCGAAGGATGACGCTACCAGTGTGCCAGATGCAACTGTGAATTGGCCGCCCAAGTTAGGCAACCTCCCAAAGACGATTGAGGACTCTATCGAAGCAACTTTGTTGTTTGGTCTGCAGTATTTGTGGATTGACAGATATTGTATCAACCAGTTGAAATCCGAAGAACAGCAGGACCAAGTTTCTCAAATGGACGTGATATATGCAAATGCGGAGTTGACCATCATTGCCGCTGCAGGTATAGGCCCGGATTTTGGGCTGCCAGGTGTCAACAAGACAAAGCGCGCCCCTCATCCAACTATCAGGATTGGTGACATCACTCTCGCCTCTACCCTACCTCACCCAAGCTGCTCTTTGAGGGAATCGAAATGGGCAACCAGAGGCTGGACGTACCAAGAGGGACTACTTTCAAAGAGGAGGTTGATCTTCACCCCTCAGCAAACATATTTCGAGTGCAACAGTATGCACATGGCTGAGTCTGCGTTGATGCCCCTGGATGTGATACAACTGAGACAAAACGATGAAGACGGCGACTTATCAGCGGGGGCTTTCAAGTTCAATAACCCTGGCAGCTCCCCGGTTCATTTGAAACATTTCATTGGCGAATACAGTGGCAAGAACCTCACTTATCCCGCAGACAAACTGAATGCGATGAAGGGAATTTTCATGCATTTCGGGAAGCTGAAGCCACCAGTCGACCATCTAATGGGAATCCCGATGGTCTCTTCTGTGACCGCGAAGTCATATGATCCTTTGAACTGTTTCCTTGCAGGACTATCATGGCGTCTTGAAAATCCCCAGACTCGACACGTTGAGTTCCCGTCATGGACATGGGCTGGGTGGGATGGAAAACTCGACCCTTGCTGGGTGCTGTATAATACCACAGCCATTGGATCGGATGTTCGCATATGGATTGAGCATCCAGATGGAAGTCTCTCGAGCATTCCCAAAAACCATTCTTCGTCCAGAGTATACTTTCAACAAGATAGCAAGCTGGCCAACCTCAAGATCAACTTCATCCACATTGAGGCCAGAACGTTCACGTTTCAGTTCTTACCTCCACATAGGATCCACGCTGAGATATTCATGGGAGATTTTGGTTTCATATCCTACCCTTTCAACCCAGATCAAGCATTTACAGAAGAAGAGGCAAAGTCGTCGGCAAAAACTTTTACCGCAATCATTATAGGGGATCCCAGCGACACCAAACTCAACGATACGATGATCATTGGCGTGGAAGAGAAGGGAGACTTTGCAGAACGAGTAGGGTTGTTCAGTCTTATATCACTGCCACCAATGCAGCATTTTGTTTATGGAAACAGTCCCACCAAGGAGCAATTCGTTCAGTTTCTACAAGCACAGCCGAAAAAGACCATACGTTTGGGGTAGCAGGAAATTTTTCACCTTTCCTTATTTCTAATGAATTGATTGATGAAGCCATGGATGGATGTCACATTTGTTTGAGATGAATCTGATCATCTGAAGAAAGAGACCTAGGGGTCAGATTTTCAATTCCCTTATCCTGTACATTCAAATGACTCAAGTCAAATGTATATTGCTGGGCAAGTTCAAAGGGATCTGTGCGGTTCAATGCGTCTCGACCAGGCAAGCGAGTCTTTTGTTTTGACCCACTAGCTTCCTCGCTAAGGTCTGCGCGAACGAAGCGGAACAAATATTAGAGCTCGAGACCGAGAGTACTCAGCAAAAGGATCCTTCTACTAATGATAGGGTCCATCTCTTTTCGTCCTCCACATTCTGAAAATTTGCTTCGTAGAGACTATCTAAAGATCATCGATCTCGTTTCTGCGATAATTATTCTCTTGATAGAGATGTGCCTCACTGTGGGTGTGGAGAATCGACCTCCCGATCGTTCCCATATACCCCTGTCAGTCTCCTTTCAGCTGCTCCTTTTAAACACTTCTCACAGGTCAACGTCACACAGCCTTAATCCGAAAGCCACAACCTCAGCTGCTCGGTATCCAACTAATCATATGCTAGCATGAAATGAATATCAAGGGGAATACAAAATTGGTGGCCTACCCCATGAAAGCGTGAAGAGAAGTCCTATCTTCCTCGGCCATTCCTCTTCCTTTCGAAAGACACTAAGCATAACACAAAGTTCGTGCTGCACAAAATATCGCCCTTACTTCTCCGTCTTTAATGGCCGTCGTCAATTTGATTTGAGCTCCACGCTGCCCTCAGGCAGTCTTGCCCCTACCACTACCTGGGCAAAAGATTGCATCTTGGTAGGAATCGTTGCTGAATCAGCCGCGACGCAGAGGGTCGCATGTGAGTAACAATCTCTCGTATCAACTTTGGTGGGGGGCATCAGGAGGGTATGCTTAACTTCGCGGTCTTATCCATTTATTCGGATGATGTATCGATGTCACTGCATCTTGACTCTTATTTTAGAAAATATGCTGGGACAACTGGAATATCTATACAGGCGAGAAGAGACCATGTGACTTCCATCGGCTCGAAATCAAAACACGCTTCCCCGACTGGGAGCCATTCTCGGGGTGTTTCGGTTGCAAGGCGAAACTCTGCTGGGCTCTGGGATCGGAATCGAAAGTCAAAGCACTATTGGAAGGCGAGCCGGTTTGCGTGTACAATGGAGACCTCGATGTTCTGGATAATTTCGCAAACGCTAGATGCTTGTTTGCGAGGCATCTCACGAGTTTTTTTGATCAAGAGAACAGAGGATTCGAGGTTAAGCTGTCGTTTCGGAATATGAGCATGGATGGCTTGAGGCTTGTTAGGTTGTCTGTCAATTTTGGGTTCGGTAACGAGATCGGCACTTGCAGTATATTTCAGTGTCGACCGTTCCAGGTATGCCCTCTCAGTATTTTTTTTTTAAGCATTCACTAACTACCTTCTCATTAGATGATCCGGCGAGCAGAATTGTTGACATCACTCCCGTGACCGCCCATCCTCTATCACCACGAAATCTAGAATTGATTTTCTTGTGGAGGAGGCCATGCTATCAAGGAATTGGTGGACACGACAAATGTTCCGCAACAACATCTGAAAAGACAACGCTCCCAACGCGCGTCATCGCAGTGGAAAGTGATGGTATCTCCCCAAGATCTCATACTTCCCAGGGAGAGTTGGATCGCTATGCAACCTTGAGCTACTGCTGGGGTGGTCCTCAGCCTCACCAGACCACCAAAGCACGGCTATCTGAATACACACGCGCTCTTCCACTGGATAGCCTGCCTGCCTCTATCAAAGATGCCATTTGCCTAGCTCGATCCTCCGAATATCATATCTCTGGGTCGACTCGCTATGTATTATTCAAGACTCGGACGAAGATAAGTTCCATGAGATTGCTCGGATGGCAGACATCTACAAAGACTCGGATCTAACAATCGCTGCGGCCTGCGCAAGCTCATGCCACGATGGTTTCCTGGCCAAATCGCGCCTTGCAAAAGGATTCACAATACCCATCGTCAATCTTGAGGGCGGCCCTATCGGAACCGTGATGATGGTTCCCAGTAAATATCAATCCACCAAAGCCAAGGAAGGACAAGGTCGAAATGCCACTCGATTCCAGATGCTGGACATACCAGGAGATACTCCTCTCACGACGCATCCTCAGTTTCTACGCCGACGGCTTAGAGTGGCAATGTCCCAGCCAGATCGAAAGCGACGACATGTTACAAGCAGAAGAGGCTAGCATTGCCAAAGCAAGCAGCTCCAGCAGTCGTACGACCGAAGCTCTCCGGCAACTAGCACTCGCGCCACAGACCCAGAGTCTCTCGAGACTGTGGTGGACGCTCGTCGCCGATTACAGTATGGGTGACCTCACCGTCTTGGACGACAAATTACTCGCCCTCTCCGCCATCGCGTCCGAATTCCACCATTTGAGACCAGATCAATACCTCGCTGGTCTCTGGCGCTCGACTATAGTCATGGATCTCCTCTGGTCAACAAGACACAAGGACGTCTCTGACGGACACCGTTCTGTGATAAAGTCCAGAGAAAGGGAAACCAAATATCCCATCCCGACATGGTCCTGGTCATCTCTCAACCGCGCCACAATCTCAAATTACCCCGGAAGTTTCGATACTCCGTCCCCTCGCGTTGATATACGCACCTGCGAGACGTTCCCCGTCTCGGAAGGCGCACCGTTCGGTCTGATTAACGGGGGCACTTTGATCCTGAGCGCTCCGGTGAAGAAACTCGGTATTCGAGATGTGTGGAAACACTTCTGTGCTGATGCGTTTGGAAACTTCGGGCCGTTGCACAAGAGGGAGATGCCAGAACGGCTTGGGTCACTCGTTTTGGACGATGCACCGCATTTCGGCCATCTAGTCGGCGATACTACTGACGAGGAAAACGAAGATCTTCTCGCGTGCCGGCTCGGATTACCTTGTGGTGAGAACATGGTTTGTTTTCTCGGCCTGGCGAGGAAAGATGAGAGTGGGGTTGAGACGTCGGGTTTAGCGCTGGTGAGGCGTGGAGATGGGAAGTTTGAGAGAGTGGGTATTTTCTATGCCGGGGCTACTTTTATGAATAGGGAGCCGGATAGGGAGCCGGATACAGTACAGCAGGGACTTATGGATAGGTGGGGGGACGATTACGTGATTAATACTATGAGTATTGTATAACATAAAGAGCTTGAATACTGGACGTGATCTTTTTTCCTCGATTCAAATGAAATCTAAGCAAGGTTACTGTTAAAGGAATTGGAGGTTAGTCACCGCGAGTATCTCCGAAGACTTCTGAATACCCCTCCCCTCGCTTTCCCTCGCTTTCAGCAATCGACCAAGCCGCTACTAACAAACCCATGAACTATTTCCCTTGCTCTCCTCCTTCATTCCACTCCGCTCTATTTCCAACTCCTTCCCATCTCATAAAAAAAAAACCCATATCACAGCACCACAAAACATCCCTCCAACCCTTCCTTACAAAACACGTCCCCACTCTCGTTGAAAAACCCCCATAAGTCGGGAGACAACAACCAACTGACTGACCATCTCTCCATCCCGCAGTCTCTTGTTCCTATTTCCCATTTCTCTCCAGATATACCTACCTACCTTACTTACCTAGACTTATACTGATCACCTACCTTACCAGGCTACATCAAGTCGGCCTTCACTCGAGCTACCTTGCCTTACCCTACCTTAGCTGATGGAGAGAGGGGCGAGGGGGATGGGTGCGCTCCATTGGTAGCCTGCTCGCTTACGCCTAGCTCTATTTACTTCCTTCCATTCCCAATGCACACTTCTGAACCCAATCCAAATTCTCAACCCCCTCTTCACTTTCACAATTTTCACACTCCCATACGCAAGCCTAGTCATCGAAAGAGAGGAATTCAGGTGCAAGGGCGTCTCCATTGCAAAAAAGCTATCTACACTTTCTTCTCGTCACCAACCCCCCTTTCCTTCCAATCCCCACCATTCCATCCTATCCCATTCATACCCCGCCTCCCATATCAAACCCTGCTAATGCCAGCATCCACTTGAAAGAGAAAGGTAAAGACTCATACAAGTCAGCATAGCACAGCTCAACTGACTGCTTCAATCCACTCCACTCCACCGATCCATCTTTCCACTCCAACCATCCAGCTATCCACCCATCAAAACCAGTCGATTCCACACCCTCTCACAAATCTCCCAAGGCATGAGCAGGAAAAAGGCAAGAGCAAAAGGAGAAGAGAAAACCTAAAAGTCTCCTCATCCAGCCGAGCTATTTGATCCAACCCCCTCTAGAGCATCTCTTCCCATCTGCATCTCTCTCATCCATCCACCGCCACCACACCATCTGAAAAGCACAAAGGAAAAAAAGGAGTTGAAGGGACGATCTACATACATACACATTACTAACTAACGTTGAGCAAAATGTGCATTTCGAAAAAAAGGAAAAGGAGACGAAGAGGTGGGAAAGAAGAACCATGTGTCTCTCTCAAGCTCAAGTCGATAGCAGTAGAAGAAATGTGCAGAAGGGAACCCCCAAAGTAGCAGTTCCCCCAAAAAGATTTGCACGAGAAAGGAGAAGATGGAGTGAAGAAAAAAGGAAAAAGCTGTACATTCGTTCGTGTCCATCGTGTCAATCCGCCACCCCATTACGCCGGTCCCCATTCTTCGCTGCGCGAGAAATCAAGCAAGCAAATTTATGTTCCCAAAAGACTTTTTAGGTTGAAGAATCCAAGTCATTTACAAGGCTTGACCTGGGACTGGTTTCCGTCCAACGATGGATCCTTGGGGAGGAGAAGCGGCACCATCGAATTGAGGCATTGGGTTCATTTGACTTGGACCTGGGGCAACTCGAGGTCGTTGCATATGAGCGGCGGAATTGCTACGAGGGCGACCTTGATCTTGTCCTTGAACCATGGGTCGAGGTTGACGTTGTTGCATGGATCCAGCTGGGGAAGCAGGGCGTGGTTGCTGGCCATTTGGAGTGGATGGGCGGATTTGAAGAGCATTTGGAGCCATTCGTTGACCGTTCATGCCGGGTGACATTGGACGTTGTTGTTGTTGAGGACCGCGCATTCCTGGTGGTGGGCCGCGAGGACCATTTTGCATTGGGCGAGGCTTAACTGGGCGGGTAGACAGGCAAGTACGTGGTACAACACCTTGGCGGGATCTATCCAATCGAATACACAAAGCCCATCCATCATCATACTCGTGCAAGACGCGGATCAGCTGACCTTGCTTGAGTTCAAGTTCGTCCTCCATGGATGGGTTGAAATCAAGTTGGACTCGGTGAACAGCAGAGTTGGCAGGGCCTATAGGATTAGTATTTGATTGTCTGGCAGTAGGAACGAACTTACCTCCAGCAGCAGCAATGGCGGCACCGGAGCTTGTTTGGGCGGGTGTACCAGGGGCTTCAGAAGACATGCTGAATTCGGTTCCGGCAGGACTTGGAGGACCCATGAAAGGACCAGATTTGGTGAAATCCATAGGAGCTGGGCCATTCTCACGCTTGGAAGCTCCACGCTTAAGACCAACAGGGGCAACAGCAGCGGCAACGATGGGCTCGGCTGGCATCTCAACAATGGCAGGACCAGAGGCATTGACAGGGTCGATATTGGCATGGTTTCCGAATGGGTTCTGGGCTGGGACAGTCTCGGCATGGTTTCCAAATGGATTCTCTCTATTGTTAGATTGTCCAGTCATTGGTCTATCCGAAGCACTCTTCTCTTGTGGTTCGGCAACAGGCGCAAGGTGAGCTGCAAGAGGGTTTCCACGGCTTGAACGCTTCTCTCCAAGGTTTGGTAGAAATTGGGTGATTGGTCGAAGGGAAAGGCGAGGAGCTGTAGCTGTTGTACGGATACTGGCTGCGCGATTGACCTGGTCATATTTCTCATTCTCACGAGCCTCTGCTGCCTTGGCCGCTGCCTTTCTCTTCTTGAAGCAGAATAGGATGATTGATAGAACGGCTCCGATAAGTAACAGGATACCGACAGCCAATCCAATCTTTCCACCTGCGCTCATACCACTTGAGGACGTTTCGGATGTCGAGCTGGATGAAGTCGCGGTCGAGGAAGCTGCTGAGGCGATGGAGCTGGTTGATACACCACCAGTCGCGGCGATGAGTGCAATTGACGAACCAACGGAAGTCTTTGGGGATGTGATCGCAGAGGGAAGAGTTGAGGTTTGGAGGGTTGTGTGTCTGCTGGTGGACTTGGCTGAAGATGAATCGACTTCGATCTTAGCTGATGAAGTATTCTTGGCCTTGTGAGTTGCAGAGGTTGTAGGTTCGGGGGTAGGTTCAGGTGTCTCGGAGGTATCGATCGCGACTCCAACTGTAGTGTATCCTCCAATCTCGCCCTCGAAGGTCTTGGAAGCAGTCACGTAGACGACAGACACGATAGTGGCGGCATCTTCTTGTCGCGCATGCGCATGCGCTCGGTGGCGGTGATTATGGGCCATCTTGTTTGATCACGTCGAGATGGTGGTGTTGATAGATTGAAATAGGGCAGTATCACGCAGATAAGCGGAACCGCAGCAGATTATCGTCGGGTTGGTATTGTGGTGAAGGTATTATCGGTTCGCGGTGTTGTTGTTTGCGCGGACCAAACGAGGCGGATTGAATTAGAGGGAAGTTGGTGGTAGAGAACGTAGTTGAGTGGGTGTTGAAGAAAGAGCGAATGTAAACAAACAAACGATCTGATCTAGTCGATAAAAGAGGGACGACTGAAGAGACTGAATGTATGCGATCCTACTGCCGTCGTCGAGCTTGACGTTGGTGACGATGAGGTGAGGGTGCGAAAGGAGGGTGAGGGAGAGGAGGAGAAGAGGAGAAGAGGTCCAAGGCAGGAGATGCGTGGGTGACCAGTGTGGGTGAGCAAGGGAATCCTGAGCGGCTGGTTGGCTGAAAGTGAGATTGGCGCTAGAGATGCAGGTACCCAGTTAGCGCAGTCTTGGCCTGGATTACCCCTGCCGGCGGGCTGTCATTTGTCTTAATCAAGGCAAGCCTCAGGAACAAGACTCATCTCTGATTGGTCACTGGCAGATCACTGCGAAATAAAGAAATTAAACAAGGCCGCCAGGCCGCCTTCCCTTGTGCCTGGTCCTTGTCCTCTGCCCAGCTGTTGGTGATGGGACGAACGAGCACAAATAAGCGCCAACTATTTTCAGCTCGACGTCGTATCCTTCTGTGCATCATGGAAGGGGAAGGGAAGGGGCTCATGGGAAGAGCAGACGGATATGATAAGGATAAGGGATGCATGATTGTATCGTGATTGCCAGACCGATGGATAGAGAAGCCGGATAAGGGGAAACATTCTGTTCTGTTCACTCACTTCCGTATTATCAAAAGCCTCATTTCATTTCATTTCACACCACCCCCAACCTAGAATCTCCAGTCTCGCTTCACCCGCCCACTCACCCGCATCATCCCATCTTCGTCACCAACAACCCCTGGAAATGATGAAAGTATGCTGCTCGTGTGCCCTGCCCGCCTGCCTGCCTGCCTGCCACGCAACACAACACAGCTAAAAGACACGAACTCAACGTTTTCACTTTGCATACAGTACCGTCTTCCCTACCTTACCGTAAGTTGTGTATCCACGCTGATACAAACGATACGAGTACAAGACCGTGTTCCTGCAGGACGGACGCCCGGCATGTCTTTCCGTACCACCAACATTTCGTACAACCCTCCTCCTAGGAACTGCAGCAATTCATCCATCTGCAAGAAACGAAAATACCCAACCGATGCCCTCTCTCTCTCTCTCTCTCGGCAACTTCAACAAACACAGCCTCTCTCTCACCAGCAAAGGGAGAAATCATCGAAATGATTGCCGATCAATCGACCTCCTCATTTCACCATTCGTCATGCGGACCCAATCAACCCAACCCACCCCGCGGACCGAGATAAGTTCACCTCGGAAAAATGATTGATCTTCGACGTTTCATGCCATGACGTTGTGTCTTGGTACTTATCTTATTTCGGGAGGATCCTTTTGATCCCTTGATCCTTCTGTCATCTCATCTCATCTCATCTCATCTTTTGTGCTATGTACTGTGTGTACTGTACAAGTTTGAGTCTCAAGGTTGCACAAAAACCACGTGCCTGCCTGCCATCGAACCCCCTTCATTTTCCATTTCTTTTCTCCTTCTACGGAAAAAGTACCGAGTAGGTATCTTCTGCCCTATCGATATGAATCCGAAACCCATCCCAAATCCCACAATCCCACAGTAGAATCCGTGCGAGACTCACCGGTACTTCAAAATAGATACGATCGATTCGATTCGATTCTAGTGGTTGATCGGTTGATCCCCATCCCCAAGAGAAAAAATCCCACCCAAAATACCAAAAAAAATCCACCAAAGCAGGGCTGTCAATCCGTCTGTGCATTTCAGTCCGAGCAAGTCCGAGCCCCTGAGTCCGAGGTCGTGATAGCTTCAATTTTTTGCAGCAGAAAAGTTTCTTTTCTCTCCTGCTCGTGTCTTTGCATATGTATGAGTCTGTGTTTGTTCTTGAAACATGGCTTTTGTGTTTGTGTTTCTTGTTGCTCGATGTGGCTTGTGCTTGTTTGTGTTTCAGGGGTATGTTGGTGTGTTCACGTGATATCGGGGTAGAGTTAGCGATGTCCAGGTGAGTGTTTTGACAGGAGGCTCGGAATTGCTCTTCTGTCCTACGCCGACGAAGAACTGTTAAGGTCTTGAGCGTCTGCCTCATCGCTCTAGTCTTCTTCTTCTTCTTCACTCGTGATCTTCCGCTTGAAGATCGCTCTGCCATTTCTCAAGTACTCGTGGATGACGCGCCGTGTCGGGTACTTTTTTATATCAACCTCAATGCCCATCTCCTTCGCTGCTGATGCTCTCCCACGGCACAAAGCACCGCCCACCGTCATGCCGGCCTAGCTGTTTCTATTAGCCCTTATCACTATTATCTTCTCGAGATTATATTATACTGTACATACCCAAGTTCTGTACGTCTTAAAGTCGACGCGCTCATCTTCCAGCGCAGAGCCGTTGAAGAATGCTCGGAAGATAACACCCAGCACATTGATCGCAACATTAATTTCCCTAGGGTGTTGAGATGAGCCAGGTCGCCTCTGTACTTGTGTCGCGTGTAGACCCACTCCAAGTCATACGAAGCGCCCATGCAGTAGTGAACGAACAGGAGGGCGAGGATCGGATACTTTTCAGTATCTTGCTGTAGTACTGTGGTGAGGACTACCCCCAAGTTTCTTTTATCGCGTAACTGCGCCGGTCCTTCGCGTACATAAAAGGCACTAACACTTGGAAAGCACACAACAACAAGCAACACCACGTATATTCTACCTAATACAACTTTTCCCCCTCCCTTCTGTCGTCAATTCTTGCTCCTTTGGTGTAGAGAATGGAGCGTCCAGCCATTTAGGATGGTGGAAACGGAACCTGTGGGCCACAATTAGAATTTGTTTGCTTGCGCGCTCAGAAAGGAAGTTCACTGGAAACTTGCATCAAAATCGCAAGGCCGACTTCTCTCAGTGACCTGGAGAATATACTCTGCTGTCGCTGCTTCATCTGCTTTACCTTTCGGTTTAGTAGAGAACTTCAAGGTCGGTGCTGGTGGCGCAACTTCATGAGTGCGCAAGCGCTGTCGTCGTCAATTCTCCCATGATGACGCAACCAGGTGTCGACTATCTTCTTCGTGTATGTGGTGTTGAGATTCTTATCAGCCTCTTGATCTTGGACGCCACAGCTGCGCGTGGCGTTCTTGTAGCTCAAGTACTCTGGATCAGGTCCCGAGTACTTGCTCATCGAGTCTGGCAGCTGGTCCCATTTCTCTTCATCCAGCAAGTTCACGTTCATGTAGTACTTGAGAGTCGTCTTCCCCTTGCCTGGTACTTCCAACTGGGTGCGGGCCGCTCCAGGAACGTCTTTTTTTCAGCGCTCCAAAATATTGCTGTGAATCACCCTATCCACTTTGGGGCAGCGAATGCAAAGAGAGGGAAATTTTGGAGCAGAGGCCAGCTGCTTGAAAAAATACCAACTCTCTCAAAATGATTTGCCATCTGCCAAGTCCCCACTACACGATGTCGAGAAGGCAGAAGTGAATGATGTCGAGCCCTCAATCACTGGGCCACCGGTGATTGGGTCAGCTTCGCACCTAGCCGCTAATGATAGAGGCATCTTTGAACAGCACAACGCACCAAACGACAATTTGTCAGATACTAACGAAGAGAAAGATGATTTCCCTGAAGGAGGGCTAAGAGCGTAAGCGAATCCTACGCTTTAACATTGCCTTGAGCAACTTTGAAGCATTCTCAATATTTCTTTGGGTGGTTAACATGCTGCCTCTCATTCAGCCTTAACGTAAGCAAAGCTGACTTTCCAGCTGGCTGGTCGTCCTAGGATCCTTCTGTGGCTCATTCTCCGTCTTCGGAACAATAAATAGCACTACCCTCTTACTCGAATACTTCAGCTATCATCAACTACAAGACAATGACGAGAGTTAGATTGGATGGATCTTTGGTCTTGCTTTGTTCTTCAACTTCTTTTGCGGCACTTCGATTGAACCTATCTTCGACTTATACAAACTAAGAGCACTAATCTTTTGTGGAAGTGTTCTTTCAATTACTTATATATTTCTTCTTAGGCTTTATACTTATACGTAATATATTTACATCTCGTGTTACTTTACATACTACTCGTCGGTTTCCTGACTTTTTTTGAAATATTACCGACCTGTACCAACAGGTCGGTATCAGCAACTTGGACATATCAGCAACTTGGACACGGTAAATACCGTCTTAATCAAGAAATAACTTTTT
>JAFJYG010000285.1:0-56320 GCA_017366145.1 Cadophora sp. M221 | reverse complement strand
CCCAAAAATCTCCATCGAAGCCGCAGCTATATTCTACACCCACAATGTCTTTCTCTTCAGAGGCACGACGCAATACCCCCTAATCGATCCCTGGGACGCGATATATTCATTCCTGCTCTCCATCGGGGCCAGGAACCGCCACTATCTCCGGTCCATCGAGGCCGAGATCTCACGACCGAGAGCGCTCGCACGGGATGCGTGGGGGACGTCGTCGGCGATGGTGGAATGCTCGCCTTGGTTGCGTGAGGTGTTCCCGAGGGAGCAGTGGGGGTATGGAGGGAGGTATGGGCATAGGTCGGTGGGTTATCAGGAGTATGAGATGGGGCCGACGGTGGATTATGTATCGCCTGCTATTGAAGCTGTGTTTCGACTCCTGGGTTCTGGAAGAGAGGGGGGAGGAGGGAAGGTGAGAATGACGATGGTGTTGCAGTTTTCGGATTTGCCGGGAATTGCGGTTGAGCATGTTTGGGGGGTGTTGATGGGGTGGAGTGCGCTGATTCCGGATCATGTGGAGGTTATGAGGAGGCGGTTTACTGGAGAGACTGAGGAGGGGGAGGGGGGAGGAAGGGTAGATGTGAGATGGAGAGTGATGTTCTTCAAGGCGGCATTTGAGGAGAAGGCTAGGAAGATTGAGGGGGATGGGTGGGAGGTGCTGGAGGTGTGGGATACGGCTGGGCCTCTTGATCAGGAGAATGGCATTGGCTTTGGCCGCGAGGGACGGACGACTTGCGTTACGTATCGAAGGAGAGGCGTTGTGGGTTCGGAAGCTGGTTAGATTGAGAATGTTCGCTTGAGCAGGTTCATAGAAGGTCTTTTATTTATGTCGCACTATTTTGAGCAAGCTTCATTTTGAATAGTAACTACCGTCCTGGGGACCTTCTGTGGGGTACGAAGTCATGCCAATACTTAAGAATTATATATATATATATATATATAAAGCAACCAAAGTCCTCTTCTTGAAAAAAAAAGAGAACCTCGAGTCTCTACTCCCGCGGCATCACAATACTAAAAGAAGTATCGCTCATACAAGATCCAGTGTAATATCTCGTGCTTCGTGGCTAACTACCTACTAGCTCTTTCCTGAAGGTCCGATCGATGTGTTTGGTAATTTTAGAATCTCAAGTACGCCCAGATCATATATACGAATACGAATATCTTAAAAATCCAAAGAACCTTTCGATCAAATCTCTTCAATTCCCTCCCTCTTTCTTCCTCGTATTCCTCGTCCTGGCTTTAATAAACAAGCACCCCACCCCCTTGCGTACTTACAATATTTCCCATCCCTTTATACCTAATTACGAATACGAAAGCAATCCTTGGCGAGACACACCATCGTAAAGCCAATTTATAAGCTCGAGCGTAAGAAGAGTGAGTAATCGAGGTTATCGAGAGAAAGAGGAGGAGGAGGACTCGATTGATTATTATCGTAGAATTCGTATACGTAAAAGAAAAGGTGTAAAGTTTACCATGAGAATGGAATCTCTGTCCATCGATCTCACCAAAAAGTAAGGCCCTCTCTTCTTCACCTCTCCTCTCCTCTCCTCTTACTTGAAAATATTTCGATTGCTTTTTTTCTTTAGTTACTGTATCTCGATTTAAATAAATAATTTAAGCGCTTAGATTATAGCCTACACCACGAGAAGGTAGAGAGTACGGCTTTTAGGCCAACTAAGGTATCTAGCTAGCTAGTCGAGAATGATCATTTACTCTAACCTTTAAGTCGGAGTTATGGAATTGAGTAGCTAGCTCATTCAAAAGCAAGGATTGGGCGTGTTCACGGGTGTGACTGGCAAAATCGCCTTAATCACAACTGTACAGTAGTTCCCATTGGAATAGCCTCTTTGAAGACCAGTATACATGTCCAACGAGTTTTGCCGATGCGTTTATTTAGTTCAGGGCACGAATACTAGGGTTTCTTCTCCTCATCCCCAACCTTTTCATGCCCGCCAAATTCAGGGGCTCGCTCAGGGACGAGATGTAGCATGATATGAGTTCAGTCTTAACAGAGAGATAGAATAATGGATAGAAATTCAGATTGCTTTCTGGCTTATCTTTTAGTAGATCAAGTAGGTATCAATCTCATTTCTCCAAACATTTACATACACACACACAAACATACCTGCCTGCCTCGCTTGCCTGGGATTACAAACATAAGGTACATCACACAATGAATGCTATGCCATGCTATGCCATACCTACCGCGCTGCAAAACCTCGCTCAATTTCATTACCAACTTCCAAGTCAACAACACACTCGCCACAAATTCTCGTCTCCTCTTCCCTCTTCCCCCACGACTCAATCACTTCTTCTCACCTCTCACAGGACTCTGCGCGAATCTAATACCTCTGCTCTTCGCCACGGGCGGCGGCACGCGCGGGGTATCATCATCATCACTATCATCGCGATTCCCTCTATCCAGCCCGAGCGCAGCCTCTCTCCTCCTCCTCTCCGCTGCCGTTTCCTCGACTTCGCCTTGCCCAGCATCCTCATCCTCCTCGCCTTCCTCTTCGATTTCGCGTGAGCGTCCCCGCTGCGCAGGAGTAACCTCATCCACGCCCTTGAGAGCCTGTTCCCTCCTCCGTCTCTCCGCCAGCGTCTCACCCGTATCGACCACCGAGTGATCCCCAGCGTGGGAGACACGACGGGTAGCTTTTGGCGCGGTGGGTCTACTGCCTTGCTCCGCGACAGACTTAGCACGCATGCGTTTTCGGCGCTCTGATTCGCTCTCGCTGCCGCTCTCGCGCATCTCGTCGTCTTCTGATATCGGTGCTCCGCGACGACGTGCCATTTCGGCGCCTACGGATTTCGCGGCAGCTTTTCCGGATGCCATTTGCGTGCCTTTCGCGTGGAAGAGACGGCTGCTACCGGGACTGTCTGCGCTTGCGTCTTTGCGGGCTAGGTCTTTCATTGCGGCTGATGCATCGCTGCTGTCCACAACGGCGGCTCGGGCTTTTGGGTCAAGACTTAGAATC
Source organism: Cadophora sp. M221 (assembly GCA_017366145.1). Lineage (NCBI taxonomy): Eukaryota > Fungi > Ascomycota > Leotiomycetes > Helotiales > Ploettnerulaceae > Cadophora > Cadophora sp. M221. Next base: position 53,348 of record JAFJYG010000285.1, on the reverse strand, counting down.
TCCTTGAGGAAATCATCTTTAGTCAAACGACGACCTGCACCGCCGATTGTGAAACGGATGTGGCGGTCATCTTCGTCGTCCTCGTTGCTTTCTGGACGTTTGCCTTTGTCTGGTTCTTCGGTGTTTGGTCCTTTGAAGCCCCAGTTTCCAAATCTCCCGAGCATGGATTCTCCATGAGTTAAGTGTGGCCTGGACGACTCCTCGGGTTTCTGAGCCTCGCCTGGCTTCTTCGTAATACCTGTCCAAGTGCCCATTCGGCTGAGCTCTTTCCGGACGGCACCACCCGAGCTTCCTTCCCCACTCGACTTGGGCTTGCTTGAGGGGATCTCGTAAGTCTTGACAACCTCTCCATCCTCATCTTCAACAATGATCTATGTGGGTTAGCAAAGAAATGAGCGTGTATAAGTGAACCGGCTTACAGTATTTCCGAATTGGTAGGCCAACGCTGGACCTCTCTTCTTGGGCGGTGCCTTTGCACCCTTGGGACCACCATCCTCGTCTTCTGGCTCATCACGATGTCTCCAAACACCCAATTTCTTTCTCAAATTCTTGTAACCGAGGCCAGAAGACTCGCCTTCCTCTTTTGTCTCCGTCGAAGGTTTCTCCACAGACTCCCTTCTGTCCTTGGTATGGGACTCAATCTTGCCGCTGTGGACAACTTCACCATCTTCATTTTCGATGATTACGTCGTCACCCTCCACGTAAATTTCCCTTCTGCTTGGATGCCGTTCTGCATCGGACCGGTGATCTACTCTTCTTTCACCAGAGCCTCTGCGCATGATCTCTTCCATCTCAGGATCATGCTGGACTTCACCAAGGTCGCGTTCATTTTTCTCGTTCTCGATGTCCTTTTCAGTATCTGGGGAGTTGCCACCAGGTGTCAAAGTATCGGAAGTGTTTTCGCTCATATGTTCACTCTGGCTGCGTCGTACAGGGAAAATTGCCGATTGACTAATGGGTCCTCCTGGTCCGAGGCCATCGTCCCACTTCTTCTTTCGTCTGCGGGGAATGAGAGACGATGTCCGACTATTACTAGGATTGTCTTCTTCTCTCTGGCGACGCAAAAATTCCCTTGGCATTCCAATAGGTGGCAGGACTCCTGGTGGGAATTGGTCCATCTTCAATTCGTCGGCGTCAGTCTCAGATACTGTAGACTTGGCTTGTGACCTTGAAGTTGTCGCGATACGAGGAAGTCTGTTCAACCAGCCAGGACCTTCCACATCTGTGGTGTAAGACATGGTCAGATGTAGCGTGTTGATATGCTTGCCCAGAGTGAAAACTGCGATGGAGGAGCCATGGACAATGATCGAAGTGATGACGAGGAAAGTAGTAATTGGCCAGACAAGGGCGACGACCATGTAATTATGGGCTTCTGGGTCGGGATATGATGCTAACGGAGTAGTCGTTTCTGTTTCCAACTCAGCTCGGGCTAGAATGGCGACGAATATTGCTCCGACACCAATTGGGCCAAAGTGGCCGGCGAAAAGAGCCTCTCGCCATGTTTTCATGTCCGGTATGAGTGGTTTCAATGCCATCATGATTGGGATTCTGCGGAAGAAGATGACGAATAAGGCTATGACAACCAATCTCCAGGGTGTCAAACCCAAAGCCGCGTTGTTGTACTGCTCCCATGGAATGATAGTTCCGAGATAGACGAAGTACGCCAAATTGAGTAGTAAATCAATGACGTTGGAAACATGAGACTCTTCGGTCTTTTGTGTAAACCAGCCATCGTTGGAGAAACCAACACCAGCAGCAAAGCCTACCAGAAGATCGTCAACTCCCAAGATACTACCTGAGCCTGCACAGAACAATGCTAGCACAAAGTAAAACACCAGAAAGCTTTCTCTGTCGACGAGGTCCTTCTTCTCGGCATATTTGATTCCATGCCTGCCAATGTATCCTATCATGAAGCCATAGAATGCGCCAAATACACACTCGTAGAGAATGGATATCACTATCCAATGGAACGCAACTGCTTCGGAATCTGGTCTGTACTCGACGAGGTACAGAGCCAAATAGATGAAGGGAAAGGCCATTCCATCGTTGCATCCCGACTCTGCGGACAGAAGATCTCGCAAATGTTTGGGTACACGCTTGGCGAACTTTCCCTTTCCAACCACGGAACTGGCCAGGACAGGGTCGGTTGCAGTTACACAAGCCGCGCAGACCAGAGCCTCAAGCCATGTGAGTGGCAGAACCATCCACCAGATGAACAAGCTAGTTATCAACCAGCCAAAAGTCATCACCGGCAGTAGCAAGAATACCACACTCCTCCAATGCTTCTCCATGTAGTATTTCGGCAATTCGACCCCGACGGCGAAACATTGGACGACAAGGACGATTCGAGAGAACTCAAGGGTGATCTGATCGGTGTTTCCCCATGTTCCAGGGTCGATCAGGTTGGCGGCGTGTGGGCCAAAAATGATTCCGCAGATGGTGGCGACGGTTGCTTCACCTATGTAGAGTCGTTCCTTGATGAATGACGAGCACAGCATGAACAGCGAAGTGAAGCCGCCGAGGATGATGTAGACCAGATGCGGTCGATTGATGGAGAGGTGGTCCCACGCCATGGCGACTCAAGGGCTTGGTTTCTTGAGAGTTGCTTGTATTTCTTGTCTCCCAAGATTTCGCAGGGACGTCGACAAGGAATGACTCTGGGACAATTGATATACACAGCAGATGCCCAACAGCAGATGTTGTATTGCTTGTCTACCTCAACCAAGCCGTTCTTCCTTCCCAATTCCCCAGTCTGTCGATTCGGTCAAGAGGATTGCGTGGTGTCGGAGCATTCAGAATCTGGTCGCGCCCAGTCGCCGCTCCAATTCAACAAGTTTCTTGGTATCTTGGCCAGCTCAACACCCAATGCAGCACGTTCAATGTTAACGAACGGACCGTCCTCGCGAGGATATGGAGATTCGTAGGGATTCGGAAGTGGTCGTAGGGGGAGGAATTGAGAGGTATTGCTCGTGAAGAGCGCGGGGAGGTGGAGTGGGGGAGAAAAGAAGGGTCGAGGTTGGAGGTAGATAGGTAGGTAGAAGATGCTGCCCACGATTAGATCTTGGACTTGACTTTCTTGGGTAGGGTTGGTTTTTGGTTGGGTCGGAGGGACTAACGCGATTCTTTATGGTCAGCGGGATTGCAGGCCAAGACTGTTGACGGGCGAGCGAAGAAATTGAAAGACCAAAGCCAAGCAAGCCGAGAGAAGCTGGGATTTATTGCCCAGCTTTTAAAGACTCGATGACGGAAGAGCTCGAAGATAATTGGGGAGCCAGACTCAGCAGGGAGTGGTGATGCCGGGTCTACCAATGACGGGGGATCGCGCTTGATTGCAATTGCTGGTGCAGGGAGCACATGCAGCTGTATTGTCTTGGTTTTCTCTGCACAAGAGCTGGGCCAACTCTTGATGCTGTCAAGAAAGCTCAAGAGATTGATAAGGTGGAACAGGATCGGGGGAGGGGAGGGGAGGACTGGAAAAGAGCTGCAGTGCATAAGTAATATGACAGAAAAACTTACATAGGTACATCAATTCCATTATCCCTTGGCTCATTGTATGAGACAAGCAATATTGTGTTTCCTTCTTTTACGAAGCTCATCCCAATTAGAACTCAACTCAATTCAACTTATCTCATAAAAATTCCTCCCTTCCCTTGTCTTATCCGGTCTGATATCGTATCAACAGTTGCCGACTCTCCGAGATGCCCATCCCTGCCCACACCCACACCCACACCCATCTGATTCGCCACTGGCGTTGCGTTCTGCCAAGCTGCAGTCCAAGTGGGGTTTTGATAAGCAGTGGACTACCGAAGTGGAAATGGAAGCGAGGATGCAGAAGACTGCCATGTTGCTGCGCATGCAAGTCCCATTTCCTAGCTGTGGCCCAGCCCCAATGGCCATCTCCCTTCTTCACCTCCTAGGACGCTACTACGGCACATCGTGGACTTCGTTCTCTTCTCTTCTCATGCAACATCAAGTCCCCCGTCGTCCTTCTCCAGAAAGTCTCTTCACTTGCGTGGGGTGCATTGCATGGCATATACTTTGAGTACAGCTGAACCTCTCTTCAGTCACCTGCCCTGCAAATCCTGTGTCCTTGCATCTTCCTCCCTCCCTCTCCTACCTATCTATGCCAGCCTCTACCCACGTGTATTGCGCCACAGCCAGCTGGTTCATGTACCTCTCCTCCTCTTGGGATCTCCCGAGACACTGAAGGGATCCCGTTTGTCGGCAGCCAGGCAGGAGATCCGGTAATCGGCCAGTCATGCTGAAGCCAGGCAAACGGAAGTCGGCTCCAAAGTCACGGAACGGTTGCTTGACATGTAGGTATGTGCTGTATCTTTGTATGTGTTGTATCTTTGCATGATGTATCTACTACTTTACCGGATCTGCATCCCTCTCTTCCGAGTACAGCGGCGGGATATAGAGTTCAGTTGCTGCGTCTTGCGTATATTACTCTACGCTGAGTACAGCGGCGGGATGTAGATACTGCGTACCTTGCCTATGCTCACTTAGTACGGCGACAGCATGCTGAGTCCAGTTACCGCATCCTACGTGTATTTCTGTTTCTTGAGTACAGCGGCGGAACGTGGATCCATACCACTGCGTTGTGTGTACATGTTTTATCTTGAGTACAACGCCGGGATGTGTATCCTGCGTGCATTGCTTTCCTGAGTACCTAGCCTTATGCTCAGTCCAGTTACCGCATCCTGGATACAACTCCGGGAATGTAGCTGCTCTGTCATGTCATGTGGTGCATCGTATGGCTAACAAGGGCAAACCAAACTCTAGGGCTCGGAGGGTAAAATGTGATGAGCAGGTTCCGATTTGTACTCTGTGCTCCCGGATCCAACGACCATGTGTCTGGAAACGAACACAACCAAACTCCCGACGTCCTCTTTTGCCCCAAGATACAGTTCAGCTCCGTCAGCTCAAACCTTCCGAGACTCTCCATTTCGTGAGCCAGGATGAAGCTCTCTACTTTAGAGCGTACCAAGAGGAAGCCTGTCTAGAGCTTTCCAGGTACAACAGGTCATCTGCATGGAGTTACACAATCCTCCAGGCATGCTATCACGAACCTTTCGTGTTACGAGCTGTGGTGGCGATTGGAGCCTTCAACAAGTCCATAAAACAAGGATACTTTGCCATCACGGGTCCCTTGTCTGAACGAAAGACGAATATGGAAATAGCAAATCGACATCAAACTTTTGCCTTGGCATCTTACGATCGGGCGATAGTCGGTATGCAACAGATTGTTCCTGTTCCACAAGACCCATCGTCACTGAGAACTGCTCTACTAGCATGTCTGGTCATTTACTGCATCGAGCTTCTTCTCAAATCTCCCACGACTGCTCTCAACCAAGGTCAAAATGGATATTCACTACTCCAGCAATGGCTAGGAGATAAAGACACACCCAATACTGGACTGTCGTCTCCCAACTCAAGCGTGGTTGATGATGAGATATTTCACGAATATGGTAGGATGGAGCTTCACCACGCAATCCGGTGGGGTATTAAGGATCTACCCCGCCACATGAAACGAAGACATGAAGGTGCGGTTACAGTGAAGAACATGCCAAATCAGTTCAGTCTCTTAGAAAAGGCAAGTAGGTACCAACAACTCATCATGCGACGCACATTTCATCTTGTAGATGAGTCGTACGCTCGTAATATGATGCTCAAGCAGGATTTGAGGCATCCTTATACTGCGGACAGTCCAGGCGAGCTGATGGATCCATGCTACATACCAACAGGTCTTCTAGGGGAACGGGACGTATATCTGAAGGATATCCGGAGATGGATCAAGGCTTTCAATCCGATCCTTGCGAAAAGTTTGAAATCGGCGGATCCGCATGCACAATCAGAGGCAGCTCTCCTCCAAATCCAAGCCTTGGATGCCGAAATATCACTAGCCGGCGCTTTCTTCACAAAGCAATGCGATTATGACCAGTTTCTTCCTTCCTTTATTCAGATAGTGTCACTTTCTCAACACGTCATCCAGGCGAATCTCAAGCTCTGGGCTGCAGACTCTCCAGTGTTCAACTTCCCAGACAGTATCGAGAAGCCTCTCTACGACACCGTATGCTTCTGCCGTGATAAATCCGTACGAGAAGCAGCACTCACCATTCTCCGTACGACTGCTCATCGAGATCCAACACGGCAACAAGCTCGTTTGACAACACGAGCTTCCTTCATCATGGACATGGAAGAAGTGAACCGCTTGCCAGATGGGACAATACCAGAAGATGGCCGGTGGAGAGTCACCTGGATCCTACACCATTACAAGGAGCCAGAGAATGACATGACCATCGTTTGCTGCAGGAAGATCGGCTATCCTCTTGGGGAGCAGTACCCTGCGCAACGAGAGTGGAAACGGATGACATTTACAGAGTATGAGGCCGAGTGTATGATCATGCCACCTTGGAGCGAAAATATGCATTTCTCATCCTGGGCGCCGAAGCGGAACTTCTCGAAGCCGGCGTGTATCTCATGGAGAGAGGTACATGATGAATTAATTGGGAGGAGTGATCGCTCGAGAATAAGTTGAAGGGCTTACATCAAGTCTGGACTCAGCTACTCCATGGCCCTCGAGACCGTCGCACTGTTGTCTAACGACAAAGTCCAGGCAACGGAAACATCCAATCACCATGCCAGGACAAGACTCAAGACCCAAGCTATACGCTACATCACGCCCGTATCAAAGCATGACCACCAAACAACGCAACGATTCTGAACGCCCAGCAGTCCAGAGCCGGCCTCCAAACGCCCCAAATCCCCTCAAATCTACGCCCACAGACGCCCCATCTGCAACTCGGCCTGGTACCTTATCTAAGCGGTTATCTTTTGTCCTGGAGATATCCTTACAGTACAAAAGAGATGCGATTGCATCCGCTCGTCGGCTGGACCCGGAATGACCTCGGGAATTCCAGGTCGGCTTGGGGAATATCACGTGTCTGCATCATGCGATGTGATTTTGATATCGAAATGGAAGTCTCGAGCGTTGAGGCAGGGCAGGGTGGGAAACGATGGAATGGATACTACGTTCTTACTATCGATACAGAGAGATGTATGTATGTTTTGAGATATAATAGATAATAAGTAATACAAATTCAGCATCTTACCTGCTTAACTTCACTGCCGGAGTCGGTCGGGCGATCGATCCTATTCCAATTGCTGTTCGATTCGACGGAGTTCCATAGTGCCCATGTAGTACAGTACTTGGACATTGATTTTCTCTTGAGGTGCGTGTTGTTTATGGTGGATTATGTTCATTGGGGATTTTGGTGTGTTGGGAAGATGTCGATGGGGTAATTGGTAAAGTAACAGTTTGGTCGTTGGAGAATATGGCACCTTCACTTGAGGGTTTCGCTTCTCTTCTCCATAGCTTTGTTCACGGTCGTTTTGGAGTAGATTTGGGTACAAGTAGAGATCTTCTCAAACTCTTAGTTACCGTATGAGTATGAAAAGGAGATGGGTGGATTCGAACTGGTATACTTACTTTCTTACTTACTCCCTAGCCTAAGCTCCGATCCGGTTTATCTAAAACCTGGGGGTAAATAATAAACACCGTTGTGTTTAACTTTTTTTTGAACGAAGTGATGATACCTAGGTACGTTAGGTTTGACTCAAATCCATCCATTAATACTTTGATATCGGCCAGGAAAGAACCATCAAGTTCTGTCCTCGGTCGAGTACTTCGTATTGTCGTTAGTCACTGGCGGGAATAACATCTTGTGTTCTATCGAATCAAAAGGTCAAGGTTCCGAAGTGAGTACTGCCCTGCAACAGAAGTGGAGGGATATTCCGCCGTATTACTAACAGGGGGGTTGCAGGCAGCCTTCCTTCCTCACATCTACAAATACCTCCACTCCTCCCAACTTTCTCCCCTCTCCTCTGCAAAGGCAACTCAATTTCACTGAAAGTTGACATGCTCGTAGAGTGCAGTAGATAGGAAAACAAAGATTCAAATTCCAAGAACAAATCTTTTGCCGTAAGGCGAAGGGAAAACTGAACGTAAAACCCATCCACCGACGCAGCCGTCATCCAAAATCTTACAAGATCGATCCATCACCGTCTGTCGTCAACATGGCAACTCCTCAACCATCCACGCCAACTGAGAAGACATTCACGTCTTACACTAAAGAGCAAGGGAAATCCTACGCACAAGCCCGTCCGTCATATCATCCCAAGCTGTACGAGACGGTTCTCGAGCTGCATACTTCCACGGGCGGACAACTCAACACTCTCCTCGACGTAGGCTGGTTAGTCCTCCCACCCGACACTGTCTCTGATCAGAGATTTGGCATTATATCTTTTATTCCGATCCCAATACATGATAAATAACACATACTGAACTCTTGACTAGCGGACCAGGAATAACAGCACTCGCACTCGCCCCATCATTCTCCCAAACCATCGGCCTCGACCCCTCAGAAGGCATGATAACCACCGCTCGCCTCCTCAGCAACCCAAACACCAGCACCTCCACAAATACCTCCACAGGCGACACCCTCCCCCACCCCATCCGCTTCGAAATCTCCACAGCCGAAGACCTAGGCCATCATCTCACGCCCCCAATCCCAGCCTCCAGCATCGACCTGATCACCGCCTCCACAGCCGCGCACTGGTTCAACATGTCTCAATTCTGGGTTGCCGCATCCCGCGTCCTCAAACCAGGCGGCACAGTCGCTCTCTGGACAACAGGACAGATCGGTATCCACCCCTCGGTACCTAACGCCGAAGCGTTGAATAAAGCGCTCATGGAGATCGAGGAGAGGGATTTACAGCCTTTCTTTGAGGAGGGGAATTGGCTGGCGAGGAATCTGTATGTGGATTTGCTGATGCCGTGGGATTTGAAGGGGGAATTGGGGTTTGAGAAGGAGAGTTTTGTGAGGATGGAGTGGGGGACGGGGGAGAGGGATAGTGAGGAGTTTTTTGAGGGGGGGCTGTTGAGTGTAGATCTTGATTTGTTGGAGAGGGTTATGGGGACGGCGAGTCCGGTGCAGAGGTGGAGGGAGAGGTATGTCGAGGATGTTGGGACGGAGAGGGATGTGGTTAGGAGGATAAGGAGGGAGATTGAGAGGTTGTTGAGGGAGGCTGGTGTGAAGGAGGGAGAGGAGGTTGTTAAGGGGAGTCCGAAGGGGGTGTTGTTGGTTGTGAAGAAGAGGGTGTAGATGTGGTTGATGGGATCTCTTGTGTTTTAGTGCCTCGATATGGTTTCTTATTCTTTTTTCCTTTCCTTGTTTCAAGTTGATATCGATTGGGCTCTGTTGCGTGGAGGAAGCGACCTATTTCTGGATGAAAAGGGAGGATTTAATGTGTTATGGATGTGGCCAAGGTTATTTTCACAACACTGATTCTAATAATTCCATAGTGAAGCTTCTAAATTGGTTTGGACACTCATTTTTTTCTGACATTCTGAATTTCGTAAGTCTTTTGGAAAGATATTCACCATAATTCTATGAGTGGCGCTACTATACACTTGCCGGAAGAAGGGAACGAGATGGGAAAATCCATTATAATAAACAGTGTATGACAAGAGACATCAGACTTGATGCAGGAACTTATGTATGGGTTTACATGTATTGAAGGTGGAAGAATGTGGTCGAGGTCCTCTTCGAAGACATCTCGCTTATTTTGCCCCTTTTTCTTAATAGGTACAGCGCGATACACTCACCAGTGATGGCAAATACAATCCGGTACGCTTTATATGACATTAACTATCTCTATGTATAAAGATAATATTATGAGAAAACAATCAAAGTATTGCGTGGGGTGGGTGTTTCATCTCAGTTCGTTGAAGAGGTTCCAGACTTTCTTGTTGACTTGTAAGGAATCACATTCCATGTAGATTATAGCAGCATTTGAACCACACTCACACATGGAATTAAAAAGATAGAGTCTTCAGTCAAAATCACAAATGATCAATGTAATGCAAGCAGCGTGTAGATGAAAAGTCTCGTCCTGACATTTACGACAGCGTCCCCAAGCTCCACACCACTCCCACAAACTACTTCGACTAGGTATCAAAACCCCAATCAACTTCCACCAGATACCTCTCCTCACAAACTCAAGACAAATCCCACACCTTCGGACCAGGCATGACATACGGCGGTGGATTCGACGCCCACTTATTATACTTAATCCCCGGATCATCCGCTTTATAGATCCCCGGGATCTTAACCAGCGGTCCCGGCGTGCCTCCTCCAGCCCCATTAATCTTCAACTCGTAGCACTCAATATAGAACTGCGCCCTCCCTTTCTCTGCCTCATGCAATCCAATATGTTCGACGCGGACGAGGTACTCGCCTGGCGGGATATTGGCCGGGATAGTGATCTCGATACGGTCTTTTTGCCAGAGACACCAGTTCCCGTCTTGGCCGGGTGAGCCCTTACAGACGCCGCTTTCCCAGAGCTTGAACCAGTCACCGGAGCCGTCGTAGCTCGATACTGGAGTCGAGTCGGGGCTTTTGCTCATGTAGACGAAGCCTGGGCCGGGGTGCTCGATGAACTCGTTGTTGAAGAGCTTGAAGCCGATTTTGTCGCCTGCTTCGATGGCGTAGGTCTTTGTGCTGCCAGGTTTGGCGCCTTTGTTGCAGCGCATGTCGTTGGAGTTTACGACGTCTGCGGTGAAGGCTGGGTTGTAGGAGTTGCTGTTTTTGCGTGTGTATGCGTACCTTTTGTATTCGTCAGAATTGGGATTCAAAGTCGTGGGATGGGCTTTGTACTTACTCGCCGCCGATGGACTTGCCGTTTACTATCAGGCGGTTGAATATGTAGTGGCCTTCGACAATGGAGGAGGTAGCCACGAGGGCTAGAATAGAGAGGTACTTCATCGAGAGAGTGCTGACCTAGCCACCTGGTGGAGAAAGGAATCTTTCCGAGGAGAAGAGGGGAAGCCGGAGAAATCACAGTGGACAAATTGTGAAAAGAAAAGAACAGAAATTATCACCTCACTAATGCAGTGAGCTCACTTATACATCGGCGTCTATCAGCAACTGTTATTTTTCAAAGTTGCATCGTTGGCACGTTACATGTAAGTGCGATTTTACCTTGACGAAAGAATCAGCAGTCTCCTCATCACCAATTTCAACTCCTTGGCCATCAGAAAAGAAAATAGAGGAGTCCTTGGCTACTATAAACTCAGACTCTGTAGTGGTCACGACTGAATCTGTAATGAGGCTGAAAGACGGCACATCTGTGGATAATCAATAATGTTTCGTCAGAGGACGTTGCCAAGATGTGGGGACCCCGCGTTTCCATCTACCGAAGTCATGCGCATACTTGAGAACATTGGGATGGACTAAGTGTTTCTATAGAAAAGTGGTTCTGCTTATTTTGGGGTGTTGTTGACGAATCGGTAGTTGGGAGTGCCAAGATGGGGATGGAGGTCTTTGGAATTTTTGCTCGGTAGTTGCAGCAGCCACTGGCGGACAGGCAATGCCACCTGTTCTGATCAAACATTTAGCAGTTGTAAACTTGCAATATCACCAAATATCTCGCCTCGATACTGAAGTACAAAGATCCCTGTGAATTGGATAGGGAATCGCATGGCGGCGATCTGGTTCGAGAGCAACCGATGGAACTCGCTTAATTTTGGTACTCTCGGCCACCTGACGAGATGGCCTCACTGCACTGCCTAGAACTTTTCAAAATGATAATGCATAAACATTCATCAGTTCTATCATCAGTTGTCAACTTCCACTCTACGAAACATGCTTTGAACGCTGTGTTATCGTGAAGTAATGGCAATGATGATTACATGATGAAGCGAAAATAAAGTGGAGAAGGAAAAGGGGTTGATGCCACCAAAACATTTTTGAATGCCGAATGCACAGATACAGCACTGAAAGCCTATGTTTTCATTCATATATAGTCTCAATGACACCCCAATACCGGTTCAGTCTTTCGGCAAGCCCGTCGCAATGAAGACCACCAGAACAGCTCCATACCTAAGATCCACCTCGTTAGTTTCTGTGCACAGTGTTTCCGGAAGTGACAACTTACGCAGCAGTAGCACCCAACATCTCGCTCGTCTTCGCCGTCGTAAACATCCCAATCGCAAGGACGAATACGAACAGGAATGCTCCCAGAGCCCCGAATCGTTGCGCTGTAGTTTGCATGTAGTGCAGGCAGATGATAGCGCTCGTTAGTGCGAAGGCTGCGAAAAGAACGGTGAGCATCTGGACTGCTCTGGACAGCTTCTTGGCTGAGTAGAAGATTGGGTTGCCCCATGAAGCCGGAAGCGCGCGCTTTTCCTGTTGTCAAGGTCTCATTTCAGCAGAATTTCGCAAAATTGTGTGGAGAGCCTGACTTACGCGAAACGCCCATCCAGCCCTTTTCTGCAAAATCTTGCTCAGCCTATCTTGAGCAGGACTTGGTCTCAAAGCTACCATATCCTTGTGCGTGTACAGGTCGTTTGCTTTATGCATGAATGGTCTTTTGATGTTGAACCATTCTTGGAACACTTTCAAGGGTCTGCTTCCTGGAGATTCAAGTTGCAGAACTTGTGAGTGTAAGAGAAGAGCTTCTTCTATTCCGTTTCAGTAATCAGTCTTTGTCAACAGACCAAATAACATTCAAATTAAAGTGTATACATACGGTATTCTTTGAGCACTTCTCTGATCTTCAGAACTGTCAACATCTTTCGCTGCTGTCGGTCGTCCTTTCTCACTGTAGCCTTGCTACTGAACTGCGAATCTGACTCGCTTCCTCCCGTCTCAGGTCTCCCAACTTCATTTTCCAACCAAAATTCATGTTCCAGCACCTTTGCTCTCCTCGCAAAACTTTTGAAGTCTTTCGCAGCGAGCAGAACCTCCCAGGCTGGCCCATTAGGCATCAGCTGACGCTCAGCCTTGCGTGTACTGTTTTTCTCCACGAAACGTCTATCTTCTTCGTCATATTCTTGTAACTGCTCTTCGAGAGCTAGAAGCTCGGCTTGTAAGTACAAGAGATTCCGAGCACCAAGTGTGTCGAAACGTCGGAAGAGGGCGAGGTCACGATCGCTGCCGATGTAGGCCGCAAAGTCTGCGAAACCCTCGAGGTTCTCGTTTGCTGTGGAAGGATTCTCTGCATCAACGGTGTCTTTTGGAGCTGAAGCCATCAATGTTGTTTCATGTGAATTTCATGTTTCTCCTTGAATCATTTCGAATCCATCCATCTTTGGTTGAGTTGGCAGGTCTATGATACGTGTGACGAGTCTGGCTGAGCTGCAGGCCTTGGCGTTGTGGCTGGCTGCAAGGCATTTTCATCAGGCTCTCCAGGAGTGCACCTCAAGTTTTCTGTTCGGGAAGTGTCTTCATCCCTCAGAAAAATTCTTTGCTCGTGTCGGTCTGTCACATCCAGACACCTACTTGCAATCTGCAAAGGTTCCTGTCAGTGGCAAGGCCATCTGAGCGCCAAAAACCAGTGATTATCACAGTTCGGGCACGAAATGCGTGCTCCTGACGAGGCTGCATAATACTGTCATAGACGGGAAATAGTAGTGTTCTACCCTGGATCGTTTGGATATCGCCGTCACTAGGCATCATTCTGTAGGTTTCCAAGATACAAGGCAGAATCAAAGACCACCCGCCTAACGCACCCCTTAGGCAATGGCGATATCCAAGGTTCAGCTACACAAACAAAGGGCGAAGGCTCTTGAGACTCGAGAGAAGCAACAAAAACGACGACAACAAAAAGAGGAAGAGCTGGAGAAAGCCCAACTTCGTGCTTTGAATGAGATCGAAGCTGAAGCCGCAGAAGCGCAGCGCGCTGCAGAAAGCTACATCCGCAGACAAGAAGAACAAGCCCGAGCGGCTGTCAATAGAGAACGGTCTGCAAGTGTTTGGAGACGGGAGGCGAAACGCTTGGATAGCTATAATGTGTTTGCGGAACAGTACAACAGGAATCTCCAAGAGGAAGGATTCACGCTTCACGATGGTCTCTGGCAAAAGGACTTGCACTCAGAATCCAAGCAACTTCGCACCATTCAATTCCATCACCTGAAACCTCTCGACAATTCCAGTGGCATCCCGAAAAAGCTTGGTCATAGTCCCATCTACGAATGGGTGAGATGGGGAGAAGTCCAGGCAGAATGTCTTTGGTACATGGACCGAAATGCCGACTACGAGAGACTTGGTTTCGTCAAAGCATCAGGCACTGCTTATAAACGACATCGGCGTCCTTATGATGGCATGATGTCATTCTTCGCAAGTGCTGATCCTTGCGAGGCTTGGACATGGCCAGGGGCTTCAAGTCGTTATAGAGGCGGGCTACCGTACGAGCCATATCCTGAAGATGGATCGAGCTACAAAACAAGACTTATCGCTGACATGGATGAGTTGATCATGACCCAAATGGGTTGGTGGAGAATAGCCCCGGACCAGAAAAGTCTCCCTTCAGCTCAACTTGGTGATTGGCTTGATCATTGGTATGGGGGAATGCGTGATACCAATTTCGAAGCTGAATACGCCTCAGCAGTTGAAGCTAAAGGTTTCAATTACACGACCCCCCGAAATAGAATTAAGCGGAAACGGGTACAACCTCGGCATATTACGCATCGCTTACAGAGAAAAACCAACTGGTGGGCATATCCTGACCGTTTATTGCCTATTTCTTTTCGATATGAGGATCTTGATCTTGATCTTGATCTCAGTATATTTGAAAATCTGCTGTGTAGATCCCATCACGAGGAGCGAGGATGTTATGATCGACGGGTAATTCGACGAGTGCGAGATAATTCCGACTGGATATTTCGTCTGGCTCGAAGGAGACATGCCTGGCTATCCAATAGGAAACGCCTGTCTTTCTGGTCGCAGGAAATAGACCACATCAATGGAAAAACGCAAGCCAAATACACAACATTCGAAGTCCCAGGCTACATCAATGGGCGTAGCGAATTTGCTTTCCCAGACTCAGGAAGCGGTTATAACCTCGCCTCGAGCGATTACATTTCTCGCAATAACCACCCCTACATCGAAAAACAGCTCGAGATCGCACTCCCAAATGGCAACAAAGTAATCACAGCAGGAGTTGCGCACCTGGAATGGAGTTTTGAGGATGCACCACAGGAAGTCCATAAACTAGAATTTCACATTCTCAAGAATTGCGTCCATGATATTCTGCTGGGAAATCCTTTTCTCGAACTTACGCAACTCAACACAGCCAACCGACACCGAATCAAAAAGCGTGTTTCAAAAGAAACGTCTACCGGTAATAATCAGGTCTACGACTGCCACTTGGTCGGCAACACCAAACAGTGGATCAAGAACCGCATGCATGGCGAACTGAACGGTCAACGCAGGGCTTTGATTCCTGACTCTGGTTGTTGTGTGAACGTCATATCTCTCGCTCAGACAAGAGCCCTCGGAAAAGAGATCAAGTACTCGGGTGAACGTGGGACATTCAGGTTCATCGATGGCAGCACGGAGCCAAGTCTCGGTGTGGTGCAAATGAAATGGCGACCAGATCAGAGCAACGAAGACTACATGCTGAATTTCGAGATTATGGAGGACTGCAATGGTATCATCCTGGGACAGAAATTTCTTTACGGGAATGGAGCATTTGTCAAACATGCCGCTTGTCTCACGAACGACTTTGGCAGGGTACCGGAAATTGTGAACGATAACGATTCAATCTTGAGAAAGTCATATTCTCCGACTCCATCCCCAGACAAACCCCCAGACCATCTTGATATTCAAGCAATGTTGCTGGACATCTTTGACATCGACGACGAGAAAGGCAAAGTCTATGAGGTATCATGGCTGGAATCGCCTTGGCACAGGTTGCGTCGAAGGCTACGGGGTGGCAGCAGTCATGCCATGGGACCACGATCTGGAATTCAGCATGAAGCTCAGAATGAGATGGAATGGCGTGCTACTGTTGAGAACGAAATCTTGCGAATGAGGAAAGGGGAGGCTCGAACTCGAGCAGTCATGGCAGAGCTGCAGAGAAGGAGAGCTCTGAGCGATGATGACCGAGGCAATGAATTTCTGATGGGTCTCTTACCGAGAAGAGGCAAAACATCGCAGAATTCGACAACACAATCGGGTTCTGAGGGAGGATCTAGCGCAATATGACTGATGCCTTTTTTGTTGGGTATTTGATTTGGAGTTAATCGCACGGGTGATGAAATTACGGTCGTTTAGTGAAATAACCAAGGGCTCTGGTATCTCAAGAAATCCATACTGATAATTGTGTGATCCTTGATAACCAAACTTTGAATGTGAGCCTGCCCTGGGGTATTGATATTTGAGGTGTTAACTGCTAAGCGAGCCCCTGGAAGTCTGGTGAGTGTGGACAGCCATTCAAAGTGCACTGGCCTATGAAGCACCTCAAATCACCTGTCATAATATGATTGTGCGCCAGCTTGTTGTTTTGCATTCACTAAGTGCAGTATAAACGATTGGGCATGACGACGCACGTCCAAAACAGACAACGTTATTACCATTGGATATTTTGGAATTGTGCAAGGTATAGCTCCCATGGGACTTTACAAGTCAGTATTTATTCAGATTCGGAAGGGAAGAGAAACCCCTCGCAAGATTGTGTTCAAATGCAAGGCAGCCGATTGTACGACACAAGGAGTAGATCCTATGGACGAACTAATTCTCTTTGTAACCCAAATTGCTCAGAGCAGTCTTCCACAGGGTGACACAAACTTCCAATTCATCACCGATGCAATACAATACAAATGGACGAGGAAATCACTAAGCGCTCTCATGTCTGGACAAAGGGCTCTCTGAAGCTATTCCTGATGAGGACAGTGCAGCCCGACCCGCCCAGCGCTGAATTTGGCCGTGCCACGCTATTCTGAGTAAATTACCCCACACACTACGGGGGAATTCTAGTGGACATGGTGATGGTGGCGCGATCCATCAGGGGAAATCCACGCTATTTTGGCGCGTTTCCCTGCAGTGCATCACCTTGGCGCTGTGCCCCGAAATTAAGTAATAAGTACGAGGCCTGACCGTCGACGATCAAAAGCCTTTCTTCTTTCCTTTCCCCAATTTTCATCCTTTAATTCCTCTGTACTCAGAACATTCACACTCGCTCAATATCTTCACTTACGCGTTTCTCTGTCGCTTCTGTACAGTCCGTCCATTCTATTCCTGCCTCCAAGTCTAGCGAGACACTTGGTCTATATACTTTCAATATGAAGACTTCAACCATTCTCTTTGCTCTGATGAGCATCGCCTCCGCCGAAATCGTCGCTCGTCAAGATGCAAGCTCCACAATCTCTGCTCCCCCAGCATCATCATCCGTCGTCGACAATTCTCCAACAGCCACCTGTCTTGCAGCATGCAATCCCACCGATGTCAACTGCCGAGCTCAATGCGTTGGCGGAGCTCACCCCAACTCAGCCCAAGTCAACCAAACCAACGAGTGCATAGTCGGATGTCCTCAAGGAGATGGCTCCATTTCCCAGACTGACCGGTACAACACCTGCGTTCGGGGCTGTATCAACTCTTACTATCTCGCTGGAAATACTATTACACCTGTCACCGTTCCGGCTGGGTCTGCGACAGGGACCGCCAGTGTGAATGCTGAGACTACTGGCACGGGCTCCAGCGGTAGCCAGTCCACGGGTGGAGCTCAGACAACTGGTAAGTTTTGGATTCATTGGAACAGATATGAGATGAGATGAAGTGGAACTGACATGCGATTTAGGATCCGCATCTCCAACTTCGGGATCAGATGCTTCTGCTTCTGGCTCCGCCGCACCAACCACTACCTCGAATGCCGCCAGTGGTCCTATTCTCGTTTCTGCTGGAGGTATCGCTGGTCTCTTCCTGGCATTCTTTGCCTTGTAGACTAGGAAACGATGAAAATTCCGATGGGTGGATGTTGGTTGTGGGTTGCTGGGCTATGAGAGTATTGAAGTCATCTTTATTCTTTCGCTCTTATCGGGAGTGCTCGTTTGTTTGTGTGTGTTGAAATGTTCTACGATGGGATAATGCGATTGGAGGCCAAGAGGTGTTAGGTTGCACGAGGGACATATACACATATTTCATCGTATGTATTTGCTAAAGCTTAATCACATTTCTTCCCACCACGAACAAGTGGTGGTGATCAAACTCATATTTTTCCTGAGCTCAGGTGCCCATTGTTACGGTGGAGATTGAACATTCATGCAGCTCAGCTTCTGGTTGCTTTTGCCTTAGCCGAGGCAGCCCCTAATCAGCTGCCAAGACAAAGGCGGGAATCACCGACAGCATATGTGATTATGGGGCCGAGACTGAACATTCAGAATACGTGTGAACTTGATTTCGCACTTCCTGCTCTGTGAAATTTGATCAGTCACTAACATCGTTTCAGCCGGCGCCCGATGGTGAAAATCGCCATTCCCGCTTACGAAAAGTAAATCCCCCGGGGTTTCTTTCTACACGCACCCTGTGCGGGATGTTCTTTTGTCTTTTTCTCTATGAATCTCTTGTTTTTAAACAAAATCATGGTAGCTGTGTTTGGAGGGGGTTTTTTTTTTAAGCGTGTCGTGGTGTAGTTTTCCTTTTATTATTGTTTTGATTTAGTTGTGTCGGCTAAGCGAGAGCCTGTCGTATGTGGGCGTCGTGTTTTCAAATATCTGGACCCACTTATGTCATGAGTCCAAGTGGCCAAGTACGATTGTTTGTACTAGAAATTTTGGGTCTCATCTTAAAGGTAGTGCAAGCTTAAATGAAGTTGCTGCAGTAGAATAAGACCCTTTCGAGATTTTCCGAAGATGTAATGTTCCAACCTTCGAGCCGTCGAATTGGGCTATTTATCTTGCTCTTTCCCCAACATTCGGTGGCTCTGTATTTCCCCTGCCTCCAAAGTACTTTTGATGTGCTGCGACATTGTAACACACAATTCCGGGAAACCTTAGCTCCATTTGGGGTTTGAAGGTGTGTGAATTCAGAGTAGAATGCGACCGGGAACAACACCGTCAGTAAGGTACTTCCCAGCGAGCTAGCATTAGTTTTGGACTGAATATTGGCCGAGGAACATACCTACTACCTAGGTATGTGGCGTAGCAATGAGCCTCACGAGCCGTTAGGTACAGTAGCCGAAAGGGGCAACTCAAGCGACCTGCCCGACTGCACTGCTAGTCCAGTTTCTAATCCAGCCAGGACTGAACGTATATTTGAGGAAAGTTCCTTGCCTCAACTCCATTATTAAATAACACTTTGTATTATTTCTTTGCACACTAGCTTTATCTTTTACTCCCGTCCTTCACCAAATAACGACGACGATTCCCCAACAACCATCATATTCTCCACCCTTCAACATCACCGCATATCAATGCACTGGCCACTATGGCTGAGCCCAAGTCAGACGTCTTAAATATTGGCATGTTTGCCTTACTGCCTCGGGAAGTCCGGGATCTCATTTGGAAAGAATGTCTTCCTCATCCAGGACTCAGGGGCTGGCCCGTTCATGACCGTCCGCGGGTAGAGAAACTAGGAATTCTGAGAACATGTCGAAACGTATCTAGAGAAATTTCGGAGATCATCTATCGAAAGCAGTCGCTCCACATGTGCGCGCGGAAGGTGCACCGTTACTGTACAGACGTGTGGGTTGTAGATTTTGCCAGTTCTCATGGTCTGAGCTGGCAGTTGCAAACTTTCGAAGCTGCTGAATATTTCGGCCTAGACAATTTCCCATTCAACAGGCTGTGTGGAATTCAAATGGAAATCGAAGCTCCTTACGATGAAGATCCTATGGATGTGTTATGCATGTGGGAGAAGGCCAGAGTTGTCACGAAAATGCTGTCACGCGTAACTTCGCTCCCGAATCTGGACATACATCTTCTCGAGACTTCTTTCAGTTGGAGCAGAAATGGCCCCCCCAAGAAGACGATCAACTTTCCTACCTACAAAGACCACCAAGAAGTTGAGGAGCCCTATGAGCCCGACTATAAGGTGGCACTGCTTCCCTTCGGAATTTTGCGGGGAGTTCGAAAGGCCCGTATTCATGTCCCTGACGATTTTGTCCCTGAAGGATCAATTTTAGATGATTATATGAGGGTGATGTCACGAGAAGACCCATTCGGAAGCGCAAGTGGCACAGATTATTGGACCGACAACCGTATTCAAATACGCCTGCCATGTATTTACAATTTGAGCATGTATTGGACATCTGTCCCGGCCCGATTGCTAGTCAGAAGTGTTTAGATCGTTTTGCGAATTGGATCGACAAATATGGATCGCCTTATTTTGATGAATGGGAGCGTATCCAAATGACCGGACTTGAAACTTTCCATAACAATTTCTATATGTTAAGTGCGCGATATCGAGCCTTGATTGCATTCAACCCTCGTTCGGTCGAGATGCAGATGATGCGTTCACAGATAAAACAACTACCCCCAGACTGCAAGGAAGCATGCTCCAGCCTGCTGAGCCAGTGGGATATGAGGAATTGTGCTTCTACCATCGGTACATTCGATTACTTGCCTCCGAACCTTTCCGTATAATATATGGGAAGGATAACGCAACCGAGATCAAGAAATCCTCAGCCGAGCTTTATAATATCATGGGAGACTTCCGCACGGCTTCTGAACAGTGTACAAATCCCCTAAATTATGAAACCGACATTTTTAAATCAAGTGGGGGATTCCTTCGTCTTGTCATTATTCTTGCTATTTCTCAGCAAAAAGCGTCTATTCCATCTTTGAGATTATGACGGTGGCTCTGTGTAGCAGATCGAGAAAAATGTCTTGCTGAATGTGCGACAAGCCAGAAATAGTTCCATGTCCAGTTCCTGAAAAGCACATCGTTTGTAATTTAGGCTTGTCGTGGTTATCCACATGTGACTTTCAGATTTAGAATGACTTTCTTCAACGGGCTAACTCCGTCGCTGATACATTCGCTGCTCTTCGGAATCCCAAGAGTTTGACTGATAAAGGCTTCACATTCCTGTTCTTATTATCTAGCCCAATGATTTTGGGAAAGCAAGGCTCTGGGGTCCAAATATAGTCACAGCAATGCGCTGAAATGCGCTGGACAATGAAAATCGGGAAAGGACAACACGGTAGTAGGCTCCCATCCATAGAATGACGGCACCGAGCCGACTCTTCGAAACGTATGTTTTATAATCATTTATCTACAGAGAATAGCACTCAAAAGGCCGCTCTGTGGTGTGCCCAGAGGTTCTGGTTTCGTTGTAAGAAATTGACTACAGAGGTTCGAAATCCTACAAATCCAGTGCCGATGAGGGAGGGTTGGAGGTGGGGGTTCAGGCTTGTCTTGGCAAGCGCGTGTCCAAAAATCTCTCTACGCGACAACGCGTCTCACTCCAATTCATTCTCCTGTGAAATATCAACATCAGCACCAACTCTCCACCACGAAATCACCGACCCCTTCAATATGGCCGAACCTACAAATGCCGAGATTCAAGAGCGCTTTGAATCAGCAGGTGGAAATTTGGAGGGCGATGTTCTCGCCGAATTACAATCAATCATGCGGCTGCATTCAATCGATGTCGAGGAACTTTGGTACAAATGGGAATCATACAGTATGAAGATGGGCTCGGATGATATGAAACTGAATATCGAGACTGCGAGAGCCCTCAAGAAAGATGTGCAGGACGGATTGGAGCGCGACAGTCGGTCTAAGCAACACCTTCAATCGAACAAGCGCGCAGCCGCTACCCCTCGAAGTGCTGCAAGCAATGGCGATGTGTTTGGAATGTGAGAATATACCTGACTCTTCAATGGCATACAGCTGATTACTGCAGATTGGATGGGCTTGTGCCAAACACCCCAAAGCCAGGATCCACGAAGAGAGCCAGCGGTAATTCCAAGCGCAAATTCGAAACCCCTTCGATGTCAAGAGTGAAGGCAGAGCCAGTGAGCAGTCCTCCGGAATTCAAGACCCCTTATAAGCCAGGAGAATACACAGGTGCAGCGTATGTGCAGAAATCATGGTATTAATAAAATTGCTAATGGCATTGCAGGGTCTCATTCCACGATCGAAAGAATCCAGGACAAGCAGTTGAAGTTCTCAACGACCACCTAAAAGTACCAGAACCTCCCATGGCACCCTTTTCTGCACCTCGAATCAAACTCACAGCAAATTCCGATATGAAGAAGCTTTCCTACAAGCCCATGGCCATGAAGTCCTCGGAAGCATCCGAAATCCTTGATGACAAAATAGACGAGTTCATGCAATTGATCCAGGCGCACCATAAATTGGACGACTCTGAGTTTGGAAGTGCTGCAAGCCAAAGTACCAACGAGATTGTTGCGGTGGGAAGGATAGCCTCGGATTCTCTGTCGGGGAAGCTTAATGCCTCTTCCTTGGTTCTGGAAACGTCTCGAAGGATGGGTGCGGGTTTGAGAATCCCACTGAAAGTTGATGCTCTTCCTGGATTCCAGCTCTTCCCCGGCCAAATAGTAGCGATGAAGGGGATCAATGCCTCAGGGGAGAATTTTGCCGTTAGGGAGATTCTGGAGGCTCCTTTGTTGCCTGGTGCTGCTTCAACACCAGCTGGACTCGAGGCACATATTCAGAGATTGAGAGGCGGCCCTGATGCCATGGACTCTGACTCTGATCCAGCACCACTAAGCATCATATTAGGAGCCGGGCCGTACACAGCAGATGACAATCTGGACTTCGAGCCTCTACATGCTCTATGTAGCCAAGCAGCCGATTCATACGCAGATGCTCTCATCTTGACCGGACCTTTTCTAGATGTCGACCATCCTCTCATTGCAACAGGAGACTTCGACCTGCCCGAAGAAGCCATGGCTGAACCAGATACTGCTACCATGTCTACCGTCTTTAAATACCTGATATCACCTGCGTTCATCCAACTTGTAGCCTCAAACCCCCACATCACAATCCTACTTATCCCATCCGTCAAAGACGTGATCAACAAACACGTCTCCTGGCCTCAAGAACCCTTCCCGAGGAAAGACCTCGGCCTCCCGAAATCAGTCAAGATAATCGGGAATCCCATGACGCTCTCTCTAAACGAAATCGCAATGGGAATTTCGTCCCAGGATATCCTTACAGAGCTCAGATCCTCTGAGGTAATTGGCGGCAGACCTAAGGAGTCTTCTTTGCTCGCCCGGTTACCAACATATCTGATCGAGCAGAGGAATTTCTTCCCCTTGTTCCCACCTGTCGATAGAGAGAGTCTGCCGAAGACAGGAACGGCTAGTGGGATCCCTACAGGTGCAATGCTAGACACGAGTTATTTGAAGCTAGGGGAGATGATTAATGTGCGGCCGGATATTCTGATTGTGCCTAGTGCATTGCCTCCTTTTGCAAAGGTAAGAACTTATATCCTCTCAGGTTTTGGTTGTTGCTAACACTGACTATGAAAGGTCGTGGAAGGTGTTCTTGTTGTCAATCCTGGATACCTATCGAAACGCAAAGCTGCTGGTACTTACACCAAGATGACCATTATGCCCGCTGCTTTGGCAGATGAGGATAGAGGTTCCTCAGTACTCGCTCACAAAGTATTCGAACGTGCTCGTGTGGATATTATCAGGATATGATTTGGATGAATGTGATGGATGTAATTAGGCACTGGCCAGTTTACGAGGCAGGAATCGGCGTTAGGGATGGGCATGATGGAGTAATGAACATTGAACGTATTGATTATAACATCTTTGAATTAGATATCAGTGCTACCTCGAGTCTACTCTCCTGCGCTTGTCACTCGCATAACGATCGCCGTCTCTTGACGTGCTTCGCTTCCTCCGATATCTATCCTCCCTATCTCGTCTCGGCGACCTAGATTTAGATCTTGACCTTGATCTTTCTCTCCCAGGCCGGTATGTATCTACATCTCTCGGCCGCTCACGCTCACGCTCGCCTCCATCACGCATTGCTCTCGGTCCTTCAGGTGCACCAGTGACTTTCTTTCGGTCAGCCACGGGCATGCTATTCGCACCACTCGCACCGGGTCCAGCGCGGTCTCGGTCTCGATCAGGCATGAATCGCTCATCGGCATTGAAGCCCATACCTTCTCTCCTAGGTCTATCATCGAATTGTCCCCACTTGCCCGTATCCTCGCTCTTGAGATCTTTGTATTTCGTAGCGCCCTTCTTGCCCAGCTTCGTCATGTCTCTCATCTGTAGTGCTTGGGGCAGTAGTTCGCGATTGACGTCGTCTGCGAATTTCGAGCCCATGATATCTCTTTGACCCAGACCCTGCGCCTCAGCATCGTCCTGGTAGAAAGCGCCCTTGTGATAGTACTTCTGCATGAATCCCATCTTGCCCTTCCCATCTTTCTCCTCTTTCTGCTTAGCGATGAACTCGTCGTCCTCTCTCCTCCTCTCCTCCTCGGTCAGGTTCTTCCTCCGCTCCACCTCCTCTAATTCCTTTTCTCGCTCCTCAATTGCCTCCCTCTCCCTCTTGATCCGCTTCAACTCTCTCAGTTTCCACGCCGCATATTCCGCGTCCGGATCGAGTCCATCCTCATCGTCAACTTCATCGTCTGGCTCCTCGTCATCCCAGTTCTTCTTGCCCGCCGCGCGAGCTGCAATATCTTTCCTAATCTGCTCCTCCACAATCTCATCCGCAGCCTCCTTTTTCCTCTTCTCCTCCTCGGCCGCGATCTCATCTGCAGACCGCGTATCGACAAGTTTGGACCCCGTAATCGCATTCCGCTTATCCTTCTTAATAAACGTAGGACGCATCAGCACCCTCCTTGGCGCCTCCTCCTCCTCGCTACTCTCTTCATCCTCACTGCCACTCTCCTCTTCACTCCCCTCCTCACTCTCATCCTCTTCCTCTTCTGTGACGAAACCCTCCTCCTCTTTCGCTTTCAGCGCTTTCTCTTCTTCTATCCTAGCAGCTTCTTTCGCGGCTGCTATTTTCCGCCGTTCGCTGAGATCGAATTTACTGAGATTGCTGGTGATCCCACCTGCTGTTGAGGCTTTTGGGGGGGCGGGGATCTTGGATGGCGCGGAGGTCTCTTCGTCGCTGGCTTCGTCGGAGTCTGAGGAGTCGGCTTCTTCTACTACCTTGCCTGGTCTGTGGCGAGGCGCCTGGACAGGGTTCGCGGTCATGCGTTTGGGTGGCATGGTGGCGGTTGTATTGTTGTTTGGTTTGGGGAGGAATTGGCAATTGAGGCTTGAAGGAAGCTCTCGAGGTATTAAATTTGGGAGGTTGACAAGGCTGAGGACTAAGACGAATTGAGCTAGACTTCCCGCTGCATGTGCAAGGATGTGGATATAATTTTGGGACAAGGTGGAGAGATTTTGAGGGCGGGCAAATTTGAAGACATGCGCTCAGTGACAGGTGGAAAATAGCTTGATGAATCTGAGAATTATTTGAGCTTGTACTCAATCCGAGACAGGTGGTTTAAGGGAAGTTCCCAGCCCGAAACTAATCATTGTTTGTTCAGAATAAAAATTGAATGCAATATGTCATTACTCGGGGAGCAGTTGAATTTGCTTTGAGAGTGTGTTTCTATTGCTGCAACTTTTGAATTGAGCCCATGTACACATATACTAACCGGAATTTGCCAAAGTCTAGTTATGGTATCAATGTCGAAGGCAGAATCTGACATTCGAAAATCCCCAAGCCAGAACGCCACCCAGATGCAAATCGTAACCTCATAAGCTCATAGAATCTCATCTTCATCCGCTGGCAAAGGTACTGACTTTGCAGCATCGACATCTACCATATCTGTAGGCTCGGTAGCAGGGGCATCCTCCTGATCAACGTCCTCCATTTCCTCTGCATCCTGCCAGTCCGCATTCTCTTTTTCCTTCTCCAAAGCCAACGCCTCCTCTCGCTCCTTCTTAGCCAGCATCTTCTTGTTCAACTCCTCCCAGTTCTTCGATCGCTCTTGAACAGTCCTAGCGCGATCCTTGCTCTTCTCAATCTTGATCTCCTTCTTGTCGATGACCGCCTCAGCGCGATCCAATCCCTTCTCCTGCCGCCGCTTGGCCTTTGCGCTCAGAAC
Organism: Cadophora sp. M221; assembly: GCA_017366145.1. Taxonomy (NCBI): domain Eukaryota; kingdom Fungi; phylum Ascomycota; class Leotiomycetes; order Helotiales; family Ploettnerulaceae; genus Cadophora; species Cadophora sp. M221. Next base: position 27,473 of record JAFJYG010000285.1, on the reverse strand, counting down.
CGATTTTCTGCCATTTTTGGACTTCTTTGAGATACCAGCGCCTTGGTGGATGGCAAGAACAGACGCCCGTTGGTTCTTTGTCGTGGGAGGAGGTTTTAGGTCTTTCAAGGATTTGTCAAGGTCGATTCCTGGGGAGGATGCTCGTTTGGCTGCGCGCGAGTGCACCGAAGTGACTAGAACAATGTTAGAATTCCTGCTGAAAAATCACAGTGACTATCATACGTACCACCTTTCTTCTTTGTTGGCGCTGTCTTCGCCATCGTATGTTTGGTGTGATTGTTCTGGAATGTGGGGTTGCGATGCTACTTATAAATAAATTCTTGAAGTCTCGGCAAAAGATGGGACTGACCACATCCCGCCTCCTCACATGCTTTGACGTCTTCCGTCCCCAAAGTTCCACGCGACCGCTTTGAACTCAGGTACTTAACTTCCCTTCCGGAAACAAAAAAAAAACCACAACCTTCGAGAAGCACTATACAGGAATACGAGATTGATCTTGCGATGTTCGCATCGACTCCATATGCATTATCATGAAACCATACGATCCACAACTGCAGGACCTGTTCAGCAGTGATTCAGACCTTTACGAAGACTACCACCAGGACTTCTCGGAGGGCATTATTCCACCGCCATCTCGCACAGGAGTCATTATCCCCCTGATAGTCTGCTGCATTCCTATCGTCTACCACATTCTGTTCATCCTCGACTACGACGTCCTTCCTCTTCCAGAGCTGCTGTGGAACGTAATCGTTTACGTTACCCCATCACGGTTACTCGATGCAGTCGAATCCTACCAAAACCCACTCCGAATCACGAATCCAGCGCTGAAGGATATACCGAGAACTCATGCAGAAAAATCCGAAGCTATGCGGCGTGTACTTGGTTTGGACAGGCCGGGGGGCATTATAGAGTCGGTTGCGCAAGCTGGGAGGAGAAGGCTTTCTACACTTCCAGGGCTCAATTTGAGCGCACAAGGAGATGGAAGACCAGCGGGGTTGGGAAATTGGGATAATTCTTGCTATCAGAACAGCGTCCTCCAAGGGCTGGCGTCGCTGGACTCGTTATCAGGATATCTCACGAACCCTACGATTGAAGACCCAGTGGAAGGGGTAGAGAAGCCGGATATGAAGATGGCTGAGGCTCTGAGAGAGTTAATTGCGACACTAAATGATCCTTCAAACAATGGGAGGCGGATATGGACACCCGCGACATTGAAGAACATGAGCAGTTGGCAGCAGCAAGATGCGCAAGAGTACTTTTCGAAAGTACTAGATGAGATAGACAAGGAGGTGGGGAATGTTGCGAAGTTAATGCAATCGTCTCAAGGATTTGAATCCGACGATTCGTCAGAACGAGGTTCACAGAGCCAGGAGCCTTCGCCAATATCCACATTCCGGAACCCTCTTGAGGGTCTGATTGCGCAACGTGTGGGATGCATGCGATGCGGGTATTCGGAGGGTTTGTCTATGATCCCATTCAACTGTTTGACGGTTCCCCTCACACGATCATGGGAATGCGATGTCTCAGAATGCCTGGACGAGTATACCAAGCTTGAGCAAATCGAAGGCGTTGAGTGTGGCAAGTGTACGCTGCTAAAGTATCAACGATTACTCACAATTCTCATCGACAAGCAAAAGTCCATGGAATCAGCGGATGGATCTAATAAGATGGTCGCTAATAGACTGACGGCTATCGAGGCTGCTTTGGACGAGGATGACTACGAAGAAAAGACTTTGGCGAAGAAACTCACGATTCCTTCCAAGAACCGGACATCCTCAACCAAATCGCGCCAAGCAGTCATTGCACGCCCTCCAAAGTCACTAGTTGTCCACTTCAATCGAAGTATCTTCGATGAAATGACAGGCGAGTTGAAAAAGAACGTCTCACATGTCAAATTCCCACGGATTCTGGATCTTGGGCCATGGTGCCTTGGTAGCTCTGGGACCGAGGATTCGATGGCCGAAGAATGGTTATTAAATCCAGACAAGCCAATGATTGCCAGCACCAAGAGACCGTCAAAACTGCTTGGTCCAACTTACGAGCTTCGGGCTGTTGTTACCCATTACGGAAGACACGAAAACGGCCACTATGTGTGCTACAAAAAATCCCCAGTCCCGGAACCAGAGGATGGCGAGGATAACAAGGAGTCCCAGCGCAAAGAACAATGGTGGAGACTAAGTGACGACGATGTCACGAAAGTGAGTGAAGACAATGTCCTCGGTCAAGGAGGCGTTTTCATGTTGTTCTACGACTGTATTGAACCTGGCACTACCAGAACTCCAGAAATTGAAATACCAGAAGCGGCTGCAGTCACACCCGAGGAAAAAGTGTCGTCAATTACGACGTCACCCAACAATGTCACGCAAGAACCCATCTCGGACGAAACCTCCATGGTACATGGGATCCCTCTCCCAGACACAGACAACGAAGATCTCTCCGAAAGCGACGGTCAGGACTCCCTCCCCCCAACTCGAGAGGAGAGCATCGCTACCAGCATCTCGGAATGTGACGAGGAAGATGTCCCTGATCAAGAGCCAGCTGAAAGCTATCAGCCTGCGAAGGCAATAGTGGTGCCGCCATATATCAACAAGGCAGGCAACGACACTACAAACGGGGAGCAGAATATTATGTCACCTAGTGGTTCTCTTCTTATGGTATAAGGGCAGGTTTACATGTTCGTGTATGGCGTTCGGCTGGGTCTGGGTGGAATAGGATGTAGGCATAGCAAGGCGTTTGGAGAAATGGATCGAACGTGTGCTGCCGGCTGGCGAGCTTTGTATCGTTATTGAAATTACCTGGTAGAAATAACATGCCAGGCGTTCAAGTTACAGTCCCGAACTGCAAATTTGATGACTCCCTAAACTTCGCAAAGTCCCCAGTGGGAATGCAAGCAGTCTGAGTGAGGAAAATAGCTCTCAGTCAGAATTGAAGAACAGGTACAAATGACTTCCTCGGCCGGTACCCTACTATCCATCGAGAGGCACCCAGCCCTCAATACTGAGATGATGGCTTATCCACATATCGTCAATAATTTCATCGGTTTCTATATTCCTGTGGCGATCACGCCAATGCTGCAACCTCTCATCATTACCATCGTCGTCGTAGTCGCTCAACATCTCAAAATGTCCGTAATATTCCTCGCCCCCCTTAACACCAATGCCCACGTTGATATCAATACGCTCAGTTTCTTCATCTTCTCCTCTGTCGCTGGTTCCATACTCGCTGTCGCTCTTGCTGTTATTGTCGCTGGCGGGCTCGATTTCGCTGTCCTCTCCACCTTCATCGTCAAGGAATGGGTACTCTGGACGAGAGTCTCCGACACTCCACTCTGATCCATGCCAGAAAATCTGAGGGCCTGCCACAGTGGATGCATTATCCGTAGCAGAGTCATCAAAGCTGGGGGAGATGTCAAATATGGCCTTGAGCTGGTCTTCAAACCAGTGAGTATGAATAGTATCTTGGAAACCCAGTTCCTTTTGATCTGCAACATCAAGGTCAAGACTCTTCCAAACATCTTGGTGCATATTCCTAGTAAATTCGCGACTGTGGAAATTCGCAAACTCGGCATCGAAATCGGGAGGTGGGCCAAACAGACTTTCCACGGGATCGAAAACCGATGGTATCTTGGTGGATTCGTCGGCAACGATGGAATGTACTCCGGGCTCAGTAATGAACAATGAAGACTGTATTCTCCGAGCAATACTCTCCTTTATTGTAGCTTGTGACGATGGGGTTGCTTTGGAAACACAGGACACCGAATCGTTAGGAGTTACGTCCTTCAGTTGAGACAAGCTTGCCTCATTCCAAACGACCCAGTTCAGGAGCTCTTTAATTCTATCTCTGTGTCTCTCGAAATCCTCCTGCGAGATCCCTTCTGTCAACAGGTCCATCTCTACCTGTTTCCAGGAGACGGAATCGTCCGTCTCATGTGCTGTCAGAACAGTTGCTGCCTTCTGTCCAGCCTGTTCCTCCCGGACGTATTCTCGAAGCAGAGTCTCAATTCACCCGAGGACTGGCTCCATCCTTCCCAAAGCCGATAACGCAAGGCTATCAAGAAATACATTGATGACTCCGAGATGGAATCCCAGCTTCGCCCTCAGTTCAGATAGGTTCTCCGACGCCAGTCGCACTCGACGCCATGCACTTCGCCCCATGGTACGATATCGATCGACAAGATCTTGAAGCTCGCAGAGCGTAGTCTCAAGGTTCGATCTGATCTGCCTCCATTCCGGCCCTCGATTTTCACCGCGACGGATGAGGAGTGAAGTAGGATCCAGAGCCTGCTCAGCCAAATCACACAAGATGATGTGTAGGGAGCTCAGTTCGCCGTTGATCTCTCGGAATTCTCCTGGGGCGTCTTTGCATGCGTTGTATAGATTGAGTACGAGCCTGCCAACAGCTATGAAGTCTCCAACACTAAAGCCGAATGACATGTCAACCCAGTGTAGAAATCGATCATCAGGTTTCCTAGATGATGATTTAAATTGTTGATGGAATTGGATGCTGCCAGGTTGAATTGATACAACGATGTGAAGAAGATTAATTAGAATACAAGGTTTCGACGATGTCTATCAGGTCAGGCTTTCCAGCAAGGTTGATTGGAAGGATGAATCGTGGTTGAGTTTTATAGGGGGACTTAGCGAGAGGCGTTCATGTTGAGGTGCGAGTTGATCAGGGAACCAATGTATTGCCCTCAAAATTATTGAGTCAGTATGTGGTCACTCCTCCTAGAGCACTAATAAGAGCTTCCTCTGTGCTAGGAAACCTGTGATTGTACAGGCTGGTCATGTGAGTTCAATCTCGTCATGACTGGAGAACAGCGGTATTGGGGCAATTAACAATTCCAATGGCGATAGCAAAACTGGAAGAGTGGATGGCTCTGCCAAATAAAATTGATTTTCACCAAAATGCGGACCATGAGAAAGAGTATGATGGTTGTGAATAATAAATGATATTAGGGTAGTTTGGCTGGGTGACCCTGTGATGTCTTGAGAAAAATTATGAACAGCTCTTTTTTTCTTTCACATGTCTACTTGTCGTAATTCTTAGAGTACCATATGCCAATTGGTTACAGGCTACTACATTTTGATTAACAATCTTCTGGGGCCACTTGTCTCAAGCTTGATGCTTTGTTTTGCCCTTCTTCATCGGTCTCGCCACTTCTGCTCCAACTGTCACCAGGCCCTTGGTCGAATTGGCAGCAAGTCGTAGCCTTTCTTTCTCTTCCCACTGCTCCTTCAGTACCTCATAAAGAAAAGCATACTGTGCCGGCTTGTAAACGAGACCCATTCTCTGATCTCGTAGCCTCTTCACAGTATCGAAAATCGGATCATCTGCCTCACCCAGTTGGTCCCATTTCCCATTCTCGAACTCCTGCAAAAGGTAATCCAGCGCTATGAAAGTCCCCGTCCGCCCAACTCCCGCGCTACAATGTACGATTCTGGGTGGTACGACCGCTTCGGAAAAACCAGGTTGAATATCGCTTGGTTGGTCGACGAAGACGCGAGACATCTTATTCAGAGCCATCAAAGCTAGTCGATCCTCTTTGGTCTTCAGCACATCATGGTCAGGCCAAGACAGGAAGTGGAAGTGATACACAAGTCTCTCTTCTGTTCCCTCGTCGACCTTCTTCAGGACTTTCAATTCTCTGAGTTCGGTCCCGCTCTCCTTGATTCGACTAACACATTTCACGCTTCCCCATTTTCCTAAATGCTTCGTCTCCCCAGGTGCCTCAGGGTAATACACTCCACATCTCTCTTGCCCTCTTTCGAAGATTGGGGTGAGCATGACCACTACTTCACACTTCTCCTGCCACAGCATCCGCCAGAACAATCCGGCGCCATCAATCGATGATTCTGGTCCTTGGGTGGCGATGAATGTCTCATTGGTACGGCCCAAGTTTATGGGAGAAGCGTTGACATATGAGAAAGGGAGACAAGACAGCACAATCCGGTTGTAGCTGAACGCCTTTATCTCAGCATAGCGGTCTCGAAGGTGGACTATCGGGTGGGTCAGTGTCTTGTCTGGTTGGAGGAGAAGGGCGGAAGAATGTGCCTCGAGGAGGCCAAACTTCTGGTTGATGGTATCAATGGATGCGGCGAGGAACTGTGGAATTGTCGAAACTGTATTTACCATCGATGGATGGTCGGGCAACTCGGGAGGAGACAGGGGACGTTTGGGTACCATGATCGGCAGTATTTGAATTTGGCCTCTTTCGTAATTTACGACGATGGCTGGGGGATGAGTCGAAACTTTCTCAAAAGCAAGACACTGGCTTTTATAAGATTGGATATTCTTAGAAGTTTTCTCTTTGACAGTTTAAATACCTCATATGATATTTTAAGGGCGTTAAGGGCGTTCTAAATGCGAGCTGAGCAAAATATATAAACTTGCCCAAGTACTTCGCGTACCAACAGTGCGTCAACAGCCTTACCTTTTCGCCTCACATTACTGCTTTACCCCCAACTCTTACGCCCAGCTCACTCCTAAATTCAGAGCACCGGGCGCAAGAAGACATCATGCGTGAAGTGAAATGAAAAATGAATCGAATTGTATGATGCCAAAATAGTTCTGGGCCGACGGAGAATAGGTCGAAACGGATTATTTTCTTCTGCTAATCATCCTGGCCGCGACTTCAGTTTGATACAAGAGAATAGTCGGAACGAGAAACATGCAAGAATATCAACAAGCAAAATGCAGTTAGAGTTCAAGTAGAACGAAAACTGGGCGCATGAAGCGAGTAATACGAGAAAAGGGTTCCAGCTTCCAAGCATCCAAGGATTTGAGTTTGCCATGGTTGCACGAGACACCGTTGCTAACTCAAAAGAGATGAAGGGGAAGCATGATGAGAGAACAAGAACCCTAAACTGCAATCGAGTTCTTGAGTCTTGGTCAAAAGATAATTAGATTATCTGAAAGAAGGCAAGCTCGTCGATGGCAGGAGTGCACGTTGATTAGATAGATTATTTATTGGCTCTAAAGCGGCAGAGAGTGAGGATAGAGCAGCGTCGATCGGCGCGCCAAGGGAAGCGAGAGAAAGGTAATTTTATCGACAACCCCTCTGCCCAGACAACACCAAGGACCTAATGATACTGGTACAGTCACCACTCACAACACGGTACGAGAACAAGAAAATCGCCTTCACCAGCCACGAATCACGAAGTCTTGACGTCTGAGCCTGCCCAGCAGCAGCCCCAGTTCGCCCAGCGAGTGCTGAATGCCCCCAGGGGCTACGCAGAGTACTGTCCTCTACACACTCTCTTGATCAAACACATCAATGCTTCCTTCTCGGCATGGATATCCGGAACGACAAAGGGCGCGGCAAGGCGCTTAGTGACCAAGTCGGTCTTGTTATTCTTCACAGCCTCGGGTCAAGGACTTGGGGGCGTGTACAGTTGTTATGCTAAGGCAAAGGGATTATGAGCGTCCAAGGAGGCTGACCGCATCCAAGGCATACGTGACTGAGTGCCAATGCTTGCATTGCTGGCCTTTGCTGCGCCATCCAATGGAAGCGAGTCTGTGGCTTCTTGTCCTATGAGAACAAGACCCTGTCGGGTCCTAATTTGAAACTCATCAGAAGCCAAGCAAAAGCCCAGCACGGCAAGCCGGCCGCAGCGAGCTCGTTCCCAGGAATTCCAACAGACATAACATCCCATCATCTCTCTTTTTTCTCGAAGCAATGATCTTGCGTTGTATCCCTCGTCGTTGACCAGTAGCCGCTCACGAGCCAGCATTGTATTCTCAAGATGGGGCTGTGTTACTGGAAAAGGGCTCTGCTGCATATGTCCCTTCTGTCCGTCTTCGCATTCGAGAAATCGGCAGCTGCTCTAGCGTTCTCAAATCCCTCATTAGCTGGCCTGGCTGCCGGAGCCCCATTTAATCTCACCTGGAGTGGCGCATCCGGCACAACGACGGTTACGCTACAGAATCGGACCGCGAACAATCTCGATAGAGTCGACACAGTAAACATTGTCGCTTGTAAGTTGTGTCTATCTTCAGTCTTTCTTGCGTGTGGGGGGACTGACAGGAATGTTAGCTGGCGTCGCTGAACCTTATCTGTTATGGAGCCCTTACGCATTCACACCGACGGGCACATATGTGCTTCTTCTCGAAGACACATCTGGACAAACCACCCTATCACCTGAGTTCACCATGCTACCCGCCGGAACCAGGTCGTCTTCAAATTCCGGACTGCATTTCACAAATCCCTCATTCGAGGGTGTCAAAGCTGGCTCGGCAATTAATATCACCTGGTCTGGTGCCACGGGGACGACAACGCTGACCTTACAAAACGGGACTGAGAACAGTATCAATGATGTAGATACCATTGCTAGTAAGCCTTCCTTCTATATCAAACATTATAGGTCATGACTAACATAAACCCAGCTGGTATCGAGGCATCTTTCTTAGTCTGGACGCCTCCTGCAAGCATACTGCCGGTTGAATATGCATTCCAACTCAAAGACGACTCGTCAGATGAAATCGTCTACTCAAGCGTCTTCAGAATACTGGCTCCAGGAGAGACGAGTCCAGTAGTCACTGCCGTTACCCCAGAAATATCAGCAGTCGCATCATCAGAGCCTCACCATGCCCCCCACAGACCAGCACCCTCTCATCCCAACATCTCTCTTACAGCCAAGATCGGAGTAGCAGTCGGCTCCGTATTACTGACCCTCCTGGTCATCGGTATTGTGGTTTTCTATCGACGGCGGCACAGAAGTCCGGTGGCAAGAGGTTCGATGAGCGGGAGCTCGGATCAATTTTTACATGATGGAGCGAAGACGCCAGCAGAGATGTACGAGCCACGGCGGCCTCCACCTGTCGAGCTGGAACGAGGAAGGAGGGAGCGTAGATCGCAAGAAAGGAGTCCTGAGAGGTGGCGATGACCTTGAGCACCGCTAGCCAATTTCCAGAAAATTTGTAATGATATCCTTTTGTGCTGCATGGTCAGAGTTGGATAGGACGGCGTTTTGGTGCAATATTTGCATGTGGTTTGAACGGAGTGTGGTGTCGATCTTGGCTGGAAGGTTTCCTCAAATGATATGATAGGGATGGGAGCTTCAGGAAGGGGAAAGTAAGCTTGGTCTGAAACTGATAAATTTATACCCCTATACTGTGCGAATGACTTGGCCATCTAGTCAGGCGTATTCAAATAATCCACAATTTCAATCTCGCTCTCGCTCTCCTCGAAATCCTCTCGTGCGCTTGAGTACTCTTCGTCGCTATCCTCGCCCTCCGTATCTCTCCCCCCCTCATACCCGGAGTCCGTTTCGTCCTGTACATCCACGCACTTGTGCGCATTCTTGATATAGAAGGTCCTCAGGTTCACATTTTCCTAGATACACAAAATCTCAATCTCTGCCAGTATTTCATCCTCGTGCATGCGTGCTAAGCTCATTAGGAGGGTGAGCTTGGCTTGTTTTCGACCCTCGGTTAATGATGCCCAAGTTATGATAATCATCATCATAGTTAATACGACGACGATTTTGACATTGCCCAGATCTGGAACATTTGGTAAGATAATTTCTCTTATGATGCGACCTAGCAGCAGTATGACTTCGTCGCGGATTGGTGGGAGGACGTTTGTCGTGGAATTGATTGCTGCAGCCATGTTTGCTTGTATTGAGGATTCTTTGTACTTTCGATCGAAGAGGTATTAGATATTGGAATGAGATGTTTTTTTAATTTTCTGAAAAAGTGGAAGAGATTGGTGAAGAAATATATGTTTGGACGACTAGTCTGAATATCAAGGCTTAGTGGAGCGACACAACGCCAGTGCCTAATTCTCCAGTCTAGTGATATACGTATTGCTTTTTCGCCTTCTATAGTGTCAGCTGAGAGATAAAATTCGAAAACTTTCTCCAGCGATAGCAGTTCACAGAATTTTATTTGGCGTGGACCTCCCTTGAGGAGGAAGTTTTTATGCATGTACGCAATCGCACCACAGGTAAATCAAGCGAGCGGCTCTTGATCATCGAGGACCATTTGCACGCCCCTCACTACTATTCTTCATCGTCCGTCTCACAAGTCGGTCTCTGATACCCAATATATCCTAGTTCCTCCTTCATCTGCTTCAAAAGCGAATCTCGCTCATCGTTATCGCTCTCACTCGTATCCAGCACACAAATATCCTCGACCCCTCGATCCCTGTAATTCTCTCTAAACGTTTTCAAAGCAGCCTCCTCAGCTTCTACTTCCTTCTCGCTCCTCTCGTTCGTCTCATTCACTCTCAATGATTTGTTTTTTGAGCGGCTGCTCCATGAATGATGTGATTCCGAATTAATAGTTTGCGATTTTGTTGTTGGCCGTCTAGAAAGGTTCTCCTCCATCGTGCAGCCTAGACAGATGAAGAAGACGAAATATGCGAAGAGGGCTGACAAGGTCCATAATGCGATATAGTAGATGATCTCGGCGATTATCTTATGTTTTGGGAGGAGAACTTTAAAGTATTCCTCCATTGTTTGTATTATAAATTATAATTATAAGGTAGGGTTGCAATCGAGATTTCATGCACGCATGGTTGGTTTCTGAAGGCGCTTGATTGTGGGAGTGCTTGTAAATTAATCATTTAGTGGTGTAGGTATCGAAGTACCTAGGATATCCGTTGTAATTAAGCTTACTAAGTTAGTCTAGTCACTGAGCAATCCCCTGCGAAGCCTCTCATCATCTGGATATCATTATTGCTCCGGAAGTAGGCACTAGCGGGCACCTGCGACCTAGCTTACCGCACTTCTAAATGGATCCTCATTCGTCATGTTTCCCACAACCGCCCACCATATAACGCCAGGTTTAAACAGTAATGCGGGGAGACCCATCATTGCGCATGATCACACAGTCTCAAAAGATGGGAAGACTTTTTTGGCCACAGGTACCGAAGAAAGGAAGCTAATTATTTAAGCGAGGTCAGGTAAACAGACGATAATGGCTGGCCGCTGCAATGGCAGATGAGTCATATTATATCACGAAAACGTATAGATCACGATGATTTAGGCATTAAGTTGGGCCCAAAAGCATTATCCATTAATTCAAGGCTCTCTATTTACAGTAAAGCAAAAGTTGGTCCACCCATAAAATCCTGAGTACAATTACATTTCCTACTTTTCTCACGAGGGAAATCGCTGTCTCGCCTCATCTCCCTCAGAGATAACTCTCTCAGATCCAGCCAGGTGCACCCAATCTCACTTTCCGCTCGGTAGCTGTCTCCTCAACGAATTCCTCGACCTCCTCCTGTTCCTCGGGTGGGTCCATCGAGACAAACTCGCCACTAGAATCAATGCGGAAAAGCGGTCCGGTTCTTGAAGTGTCGCTCATAGGTCTGTAGAGAGTTTCCCGAGCATCAATCATATTATTGGGACCGCTCATTTCGCCGCCAAAGGCACCTCCTGCTGCACGTGATTGTGAGCGCTCAGGATAAGTGGATTCTGGATAGGCCGGGTTTAGATAGCTCCCATCTAGAGAGCTTGATGCCGTGGAAGTCGGTTCTGGATAATAGTAACCCGGATACGGAGAGTCTGGACGTCTTCGAGGCAAGGGGAACATACGGCCTGGAGGGACGGGTTCGTTCTCAACAGCAGGCTCGTGGAGGTGCTCCGTGATTTGGAAGTACAAGTCGTCAAGAGCGTATTCGTCAGCGTCAGTCAGGGGTCTAGAGGCAGAGAGTGCCTGCTGGAGATCCGAGTGATCATACGACAATATGCGATCAGGTACAAGGGAATCAGGTACAACCAGGTGCTTGGAGCTAGAGGCAGCGTCTTGTCGGTCCGGTGGACTGAGAGATAATCTGTTCTGTGGCTGAAATCTGGCTGGTCGAGGACCGCTTCTCTCTAGAAGAGATAGCGGTGGGCTGAACGCCTCTACGAAACGAGCTGGTCCTAGTCTCAGGTTTTCAGCCCCATGTTGCCTTCTTAAGCTATGAGGTTGATTCTCAGCAGGCGAGTTTCGTGATAGAGTCGGCTCCTCTACGATGACCTGCGGGATTGGTGTGCCCCATCGGGAGTTGCGGCGCGGATTCGCAAGGTAGCCTGACACCTGGCGATCGCGAAGGTCCTGGTAGGCTTTGATGGAGTCTCGCTTTCGCTGGATCAAGTTGTATTTAGAGCTTCTGAATCTCTGGATCAGATTCTCCACTACCTCCTTCAGGTGTCGCTTTCCCCATTTTGCTCGCCATTTTCCTTGGGTATCAGACATCTCCGGAAACAAAAGGCTGTCGATCGAAAGATTATGAGATACGTGCTTTATGCTGGATGATACAGGGAAAGTCGATAGAATAGCTATGGCCAAGGAGGATAACGAGTCTTCGTTGACGTATTGCACATCCTTAATATATTGTTTTCATGTTTATTGTCTTGGGTAGGTTTTTCTGTTCCCCGGTGACCTAGCAAACAACAAAGTTGACACTGTTCAAGGAATTTTCTGGTCTCTATGGTCAATCCTATTTCCATAAGCCACGCTTACTACCTGTTCCACTGAAGCTATTCTTGCAGCCTTCCGGTTCCAATATTCCACATGGCTCTCCTACGGACTGTAGCAGGCAACTTGCATGTTGCTTTCAAGGACCATCAGCAATAACACACCAACCATCACAAGCTCAGACTTTATGTCTTTACGACACAATTATTTTCCATTTCGATGCATAACCGCAGAATAAAGGCTACTGTGCTCAAATAACATGTGTTGAAAGAAATACAACTTAACAAGTGGGTAAAACAAAGGTTCTTTGTTTTTGATCGGTTACCGAACATCTTGCATTGTGGGAAGATGGCAGTGGTTGTCCTCAGAAATCAAGCCTCCATATCGAATTAAATGACTCAATTAAGATCATTGAACATCAACTAGGCGTCAGGCTTAAGAAGAATAATGCCTAATATAGGGACTGATCAACTGAACTGGGTTGCGAATCAAAGACTATTCCATTTGCACTTCTGGCAAGGTATCCGCATGATAGTTGGTAATTCAATACCTCTACCAACCTATCATGTTATCTATATGTAGAAAGAGAGTCTATCTCTCGCATCTTTGAGTGCTTTCTCCAAGCAAATTCTAGGAGCACTAAAATTCAAGAATCGAAACCCCTAGCAGCCTCTCAATGAGCTCAGCATTTGTAGAAACCCCCCACACCACAGGAAGATCAGCTCACCCCTTTTTTGCCCTAAGAATATTATTCTCCTCTAATCTTTCTCCGGCGCCTCCCAACCCCTAGCTCCCTTATCTGAGACCTTCAGACTCAATCAACACCATTCCAATCACTATCCCCGTCCTCGCCATCACCGCTCTCCTCAGACTGACTCTCCCCATCCTCATCTTCATCATCTTCTTCTTCATGATCATGCTCCTGCTCAGCATCCTCATGACTAGGAGAAGGACCAGCGTTGGGTGGAACAGTACCACTGCCCTTGCCATGGCCATTGCGCATACCGTTAGCCGAACCATTCTTAAGGCCAGAAGGACTCTCGCGCAGGAATTGCTCTTCAATCTCTCGTTGCTGCATAAACACATCAGCTCAGCTCATTTAAATCCATACCCCCCCTCAACTCCTCCAAATCTCCAAAATCCCCAAGATCAACCGAAAGAGAAAAAAAATGAATCAAACATACCCTCACCCCTCCCAAAACCCCCTCAAGCCTCTCCACCTCTCTTTCCCACCACTTCACCTCCGTTCTAACCCTCTCCATTTTCACCCCCTTCTTCTCCCTAGCCTCCCTCTCAAGCTGCAGTCCCCAACCGACGACAAGCCACATATTCAGCGCGACGAAGAGCAGGCGCGAGAAGACGATGCCCGAGGGGCAGCGCATGATCTTCTCGTAGCCGATCCAGGAGATGACGAGTTTGTTGAGGTGCGTGAGCATGTAGGCGAGCGGGAGGGCGAGGAGGAAATTATAAAGAACTATGTTGTAGAGGCCAGTGTTAGCTGAGTTTCGAGTACAGTATGGTGGAGGGGATGTGTGGAGGAAAAGTAAGGAAGGGAAGGTGAAGGCAGATCAGGAGGGATGGGAAAGAGAGGAATTTGGAGACGTACCTAATACGAATCCTGGATTCTCAAAGCTGAAGAAGCCCTTGCTCATCTTGTTTCGGGGTGGAGGTGTAGAGCGGAAAGCGACATGGCGGTCGCGGTCGACATCGACATCGAAATCAAAGCTTCGAGACGCCATGATGTGACTTGCTTGCGGAGGCGTTGTATGGCTGATTCCGGCTTCGTAAATGTAAGTGGACTTGGTGATGAAGGCGAATTGTCGGGCTGCAGAGTTGTTCTGCAATACGCTTGCGGTGTGGTGTTGCGAGACTGGACAAGATCGAGGTTATCTTGATGGGGAGGAATTTATGTCAACAGTGGCGGAAGAGAATCAAGTCTGCGAGGCGGCGAGGGGAGGAAGGGAGAGCAATTTGGATCTTGTCGCTTAGCGAGATATCAATAGGGCGTGAATGGGAGGTAACTTCACCTCATAGACTCAGCCTTGTTAGAACAGCGAGTCACGGAAGATGCGACAAAATCCCAGAAATTGACAACAAGGCTCTTATTTCCATTCACTGACTTTTGGTAAAGCAATATACAATATACTAGGAGCAGTCCAAGGACTTTCATACGCAACGACACAGCCAGAAATCATACAAAACACAATATAAGAATACCGACGGTGATAATCTCCCTTTTCCTTGTCCAATAATCGCGAATATCATTCATGCCTTAAGCCTGACGATCACCTGATCCTCTCGTCGGAGTCTGCAGAGTCAATCGCATTCATCGTTTGCTCGGCCCACATGCTGTATTCGCTGCCAGTAACAACCTCTCTGAGGTCTCGAATAACGGTCTCTGTGCTCTCATCGGAATCCCATCTCCTTGGGCTTCCAGCACCATCCATCCCATGCAAAGCCTTTCTAATCCTGTCGGCCATGGTACCCTCCTCTTTTCTAGAATCTACACTGGACCTATTTTGGTGATCTGAACGTCTCGAAGAGGTGCTATGGGTGTGCTTGAGTGAGTTGCTTCTGGAGGGCATCTTTATCAGAATCTCGAGTTGTTTCTCAGCTACCTCGGCTCTGGCCCTCCAGGTTTGAAGATCTCTTTTGGTTTCCCTGAGCTCTTCGCTGAGGGTTCCGATATCAAGATTGCCACGAGCACTGAGCTGCTGTTTTAGGTGCTGTATCTCCTCAATCTTGTCGGAAAGTTGACGCTGAAGATTCCTCACTTGATTGTATAACAAAGAGCTACTACGACCTGGAGGTGGGCTTGTGATTTGATCAGCGGAAGGCAGTGCCGCATTTGCACCGTCCGCGGGATTAGTTGTTGGCGGGCGCGCCAGTTGTAAGTGGTGGGCCACAGGAACTGGGTCAGGCCGGGGGAGTACTCGTCCAATTTTTGAAGCGCCTGGAGGTCCATCAAAGGCTGGCAGGTTGGAAACAAATTCATGCAAATGACCTGTTTCGATCGGTTTCCGTTGGACTTGATCCAATTCCACGGCGGCTTTTTCAGTTACTGCCGTGACTTGCTTGGCTGATTCTCGTACAGCTCGTACGGTTCTGGAGGAAGATGCAGATGACTCTTTCATATGAAGCTCTGCACTGCCCCGAGAGTCTATCTCGAAGCGCGGCGGTGGCACCATCACTGAAGATTCTATATTCCTTGGTTGGGATGCCTTCTGCCCATCAATTGCAGCCCCATCAAATTCACAAGTGTCTTGAACAACGTTGCTGGGCCTAGAAGAAATTCGTGAAGGGGAACCATCAGAATTCTTCTGAACTGATCGAAGTGGCACGGCATAAGGATTTGGAGCTTTAGTTGGTGATGGAGTCGACCGCGGACTTTTCGCGCCTGGAATTCGTGAAACAGGTCGCAAAGGCGTCGAATCGTACAGCGAATCTCTCAGTATTCGTTTTGGGGTTGGTTTTCTGACCGGACTAGACTTTGGGTCTAGAAGTGAACGAGATTCACCACCAGCAGCAGTTCGAATGGATTGCGGTGTTTTCTCCGATTTCTGTGATCTTGTAGGGGAAGCAGGATTCGTTGTGTAAGGAGACACTATGCTATCCTTTGGAGTTCCGGATTCAGCCTGCAAATCAGGGGCCGCCCGTATTGGGGACTTTGCAGGTGATTTTGCTGGAGAGGTTGTGGGTGAGGACTCTCCCTTTCCATGATTAAATCTTGCTACAAGAGCCGATATTTTACTAGGACTTCCAGCTGCTTTCTTTCCGTTCAAATCTCCAGAAATTGGTTTACTGGAAGGGCTTGTAGGGATATTCGACCTGCGGACCGGACCGACTGATTTCTCGGTAGGAATTTTCATAGCTGAGCTTGGAATTGCAATTTCTCGTGGCAATTCGACGGAATCGGGCGCTGAATTACATGAGGTCATTCCAACATCGAAAGATGTGCCAGTTTGCTCCGATTTGCTAACCTGTACCTCATTGGGTTGCTTGATAGGTCTGTCTGTTGCGCTTTCAAGTTCAGAAACTTCGGGGGCATCTGGCTGGTCACTAACATCGTCACTGGCGTCGTCTTTGTTACTGCTGGTGCTGGACGAGAGGGGTTCATCCACACTATAGACAGCATTCGAGGTCTCCTTTAGTAAAGTAGGACGAGCAACCCGACTCTCGCTCCCTTGACTTAACTGTTTCTCAGCACCGACTTGGGTTGGCAGTGTCTCCAGGGCATCGTCCTCAGCATCGGCGTCCAAAGCCTGTGCCAGCACAGCCAAAGAAGCATCATCTTCCTCTCTGGAAACTCTCAACAAAGGATCTCTCGAAACTTTTGAGAAGTCAAGCAAATTCTTCTTGCGCTTCGGGTCCTCATACAACGATTTCGATACTCGGCGTGGAGAGTGGCTGCGTTCCCTAGGCAGGAGTCCTGGCTCGCTTCCTCCTATTCTACGTGGGCTCCTTCCCCTGAGCTCCCCAGCTTCGTGCGGAGAGACTCTGGAAATTGTAATTCCAGGTTTCGGGGGCGAAGGAACAGAAAGAAATTGATCTGGCTCCCCAACAAGGTGTTTGAATGGCAAGGAAGGAGATGACTTTGATGGATCCTTGGCATCATCCACTTCGATCTGCGCATCCATTCTGGCCTTCAGTGTATCCCATCTAGCATCCAGAGCGGCTTTTTCATTATCGCGAAGCTTTTTGTCAGAGCTCGAGACCGTTTCCTTGCCTTGGTTGAAGGACTTCCACTTAAGTTTCCAAGCTGCAACGTCCGCCTTGAAAGCTCCTAGCTCTGTGCGAATAGCCGCCGAAGTGTGTTCTAGAGAGTTGGAACTTGGAGAGGAGTTATTGTTAGAGTCTTTTTGATTGTTGGAAGGTGATGTGGGGGGTTGATTGGCTGATTGACTTTGATCTGCATTAACGCCGCTGGCTTGTGAGGCGGTATGTGAAGCACCCAGAGTCCGCTCATCGTGTTTGTGTTTGTCTTTGAAAGTTGAACTATCCGATTGATTGCCACCCGCTGGACCCAATTGTTGAACATACAGTTCTCTGTTTGGGTGCCTTTGGCGGGTTTCATCTAAGGTAGAAAGTCTAGCGACAATGGCTTCGACGTTGGCTCGAGAGGCTTCTTCAGCAGCGTCAAGAGCTAAAGCCCTGTTTTTAAGGGATGCATACTCTGCATTTAATTCGGCGTCTCCATTTGTAGTATCCAGATCTGCATTCTTTGGTTCCCATTTGGTAAAGAAGGTCTTCCAGTCAGACCCAAGCTCTGAGCGGCCTAATTCCAAGGTTTGTCGCTCTCGTTGAGAAGTTTCCAATGCAGATTCAAGGGTGTCCAAGTCTGCATTAGAAAATTTCTTTTTTTTAGAGTCAATGTTGCCCTGGAGAAGAGAAGCACTCCCCAAAACTCTCGCAGGGTTCCGTGGGGGCAGGTCATTCTCGTGATGTTGGTTGGGCTCAGGTGATGTATTCGTCTTCTCTATGACTGTGTTCTGCGCGTTGATGGTTTCGCGTTGAGCCTCCAAAATTGCTAAGTTCCTTTCAGATGCCGCCTTATCAGCTTTGATAGCTTCATACCGAGCTTCAAGATTTGCTTGCTCAGCATCCAACACTGCCTTGAAGTTTTGCAACTCATTCTTACTTTTCGCAGTTTGAAGAACCTTCCTCCTCGTGTCAAGAGCAGTCCAGTCAGCCACAAATTGGCTCAGCTCCGCATTGTAGTCTCGAGGCTCAAGCGTCTCGCTCTTTTGGGATTCTTCATTCTGTTTCGACTTCTTGTGATCCTTAGACTTGCCTCTTTCCACAGATGCAGGTGACTTCTTTTGGAGCTTCGCGGGGCTACCAGAACCTCGGTAGGATTTGCCCTTCCCAGTGGAGCCGGAGGATTCCTTGGAATGTCTTATCTTCTTTCGTGAGCCTTTGGGTGAATTGACATTGGAGAATGTAGGCGTAGACATGAAATGCAGCTGCTGTTTGCTGTCATGCCCGAATGGATCTTCCCTCCTCGGTGACTCAACCTGCGCGGCGGCTGCTGCCGCCGCTGGCCGAGGGTTCTTGTTCTCTTTACCCAAAGATTCTGGGTCTGTTGTCTCTTGTCGATGAGCGGGAAGTGGAATCATTCCAGATGGGAAATTGCCATCATCCGATGAGCTTGAAGGACTATAGATGTCTTCTTTCAAGGGACTCGAAGCAAGCCGCAGCGAACCCGACGTACATGGAGGATCTGGACAAACCAATGAGTTGTGTGCTGCTTGTCCATAAGTTGACTCTGATTGCTCTTCTTTGATCTTCTCTTCGGCAGTTGGAGAGAGGATGCTCAAAGATCGACCTCCAGACAGTCGGTGACCTGACAGTGGCTTATTCTTCGATCTTTGCTTCTTGACCACCAACATATCTCCATGGTGGAATGCCGAGTTTCTTGCTTCATTATCAGGGTGTCCATTTATACCTGGTTCACGTCAATATCAATATTCTACTGAAGTCTCAGTTGGAAAGCTTACGTCGGGTTGGAGTAGGAGAAACACTTCTTTCCAGTCGTCGCAATGGAGATTTGAATTGGTCCCAATCTGGAGGCTTTCGAAGAGCAAAAGACTCGGATGCTGAAGGTCTGAGCATAGGTTGCCTTGGCCCTCTGACAGCTACGCTCTTGGTGGTGACAACAATCTTCAGAGCGCTCAGATTTCTCATATGGCGGACAACATCGCGCCAGTGGGTGATAAGCATCTCGGCAATGCCGTTGGCAACCTTGATCTTGTCCACATGAGTATTGAAGGCCGTGCCTTCATCTCCAGTTCTGCTCTTCTTGTGCTTCTCTTTGCGAGATTTTGGCGGGCTGATTGGAAGTAAGACCAATCCTCCTTGAGGGTTGGCAATACGCATGGTGTAATCCTCCAGCAAGTCTCCCACAAGAAGTGGACCAAAGACAACCCCCAATGGTCCGTAGCCCATGAGGTCAGATGTTGGCAATGGCCGTCCACGATCATCCTCTCTTGGTGCGATTTCTGCTGCGCGTCCAATCATACTGAGAAGCCCAAACACCGCACATATCAATTCACGTCGGTATTGGGACTTCAAGGTTGCAATTGCCAAGGCAATAAGTCTTGCACGTACTTTGCTTTGCTTCGTCCTGGTCAGTTCCGGGTCACCTCGGAGTTGAGTTTGTATCGAGATGAAGACATTGAATAGGTGCAACGACCCTAGGATTCCGCCTGGCAGACCAGAAAGGAATTTCTTAAATGCTGATGCAACATCATGCACATCGCATCTGATATGGTCTGGTAGTGTGGGACATCGTACGGTTCCTGAAACAACCTGGCCGTCCTCGTCCATGGAACCATAGTGATTGTACAACGCTGCGACGACATTCTGGGAACCCGGTACTCGAAAGACTCCTCTGGTAGAAGGTGCTATGAATTATTTAGCAAGACACTGTGCAGCGAAATCACCATACTTACCATGTTGAACAAGATATTGCGCCGTCGCACGAAAGCATGTTGGTACCGACAAACTTCCCGCTGCATATTCCGTTGGTAGATACAAGAGGCTCGATCCGCAGAGCCGAACGAGTTCTTGAAGGTCCTTGTCTTTCAACTTGTCCCTCTTTGCTTTCAAACGGATAGAAAGATCACTGATGCTACGCCTGTGCTTGACGTGTCGTTCGGGCTTCAACTTGACGCTTTGGGATGACGAAGTCTTCCTCAAGATCTTTCGAGAGAACCAGCTTCCGGGTTTCGCAGAGGTATTGATCAGGTCATCCTGTCATACTACATTAGCGACAGCTGATTTTCGTACTGTGAAAACCCACATTGAATGTATCAAACTCTTCGGGATCCACTTGTCGTACACCATGCTGTAACCACTGATCAGCACTGTGCAATTATCCACTTGTGCTTGCAGGATCTGTTACCTTTCTTGCCAACCGATTGTATTCCTGAACAAACACGGTGCGATCGTCAACATCATCTTGGTCAGATAAGACATCTCCGCTCGACGAAGTCCAAGTATTGCTGGTGCGCACAGCTCTTCGCGACCTGCCTTCGTGTTGTCCCTCAGGTTGCCCATCGGATCGCTGCAATGGATTGTCAGACCCGTCAAGGCCTACAAAAGAGATTCCGGTGAATGAAGACCGGTGTCGTGGATCTTTGGGCTCAGTCAACAAGCCGGCAGCGATGTTCATGTCGTCGAAGATAGTAGGTTGATGTGCCATTGATAATGTTGCTGATGATGAGCGAGAAATAAGACCAACATTGTTGGATTGCATCGTGACGTGCTGAGGTCTTCTGATAAGCTGTAAGGTTTGGATGTATTCTGGGAGGGAATCTTGGGTTCCGTTTGTCAACAAAGGCTCTGCCCGCCCCGGTGGTTCTCGAACGCACCTGCGGTTTTGGGCAACAACGCGCTTGTCACTTTGTTCTTTCCTACCTGATCCACGACTCTCAAACCGAATAATGGGCGAGTGAAGTGGTGATATGAATCTTTATTGTTCTTCATGCTTCGCCCTGTCCCCATTACAATGTACCTAGTCCCTGTTGTAGAAAAGATGGGAAATGCCCACATCGGAAAAACAAAATGGTATTATGGACGAGAGGACCAAGGAAATCTAGTAAACCTCGCATCATAATGTGCTAAATCTCGCCCCTTACGCCTTTTCGCTATGCAACGCCTTTCATGCCCTTGAGATCCTACCAAACCCAACCCATTTTCCTCTCATTCGTCAGTCTCGCCATAGAGAAGGACGTACTTGAAGATATCCGAAAGAGAAATGACCCCTCTCAAGCGGTTCTCATCGTCAATTACAACCAGTCGATGAACTCTGGACTTCCGAATGGTATCGAAAATAGAGTCTAGTCTGTCCTCCTCGCTACAGGTGTAGATCCCAGCGAAATCTTCTGCTCTCTTCAACAGAGCCTCTCCAACACTGGTGGTGAGTTCGTCGTATGCGCCTCCCTTGATAATGGTGATCACATCAACTGCCTCGAAAACGTTTAGAACACGCCTGTTCTCGTCGACGATGGGAACACTGGAGATGCTGTATTTGACCATCATGTGGATGACGTCGATGACGGGTGTGTCTATGGTTGCTGTCTGCAGGTCGCCGTATGTGCCTAGACCAATTTCCGAGACACTCTTCTTGAGGAACTCCGTCTCGGTCACATTAACAGCGATGAACTTCAGAAGTCTGTATTGTGTGATCACACTGACCACCATCTCCCGACCGGTTTCATCATCGATATCAACAAGGGGAATTCTCCGAGCTCGAGTCTTCAGCATCTGTCGGCATGCTTCGTAGAGGGGGCGTGCAGGATGGACGGACAGTGTCTCAAGAGGAGATACGCCAATAGCCTTCTCGATATCTGGAATACAATCAGCCTAAAGCTCTAGTCATGTGTATAGATTTGCTACCCTACCTCTTAAGCTACTCAGCCGGAACTGATCGATCTGGCTGAGAGCGTCTGGATTCTGCCAGTAGTATTGAACGACATTGATGTAGTCTGAAGTCGTGAGGAGACCAGCGAAAGTCGAAGTATGCGAGTCCCAGAGGGGGGCAGAGACGATTCCTGGCAAAGCAGTCAGCAGTATTCGAGGTTGCAGAGAGAGTGGACTGACCGTTTTGGAGGAGGATCGTTAGACTCTTCTTGACCAGCAGGTCTGTGTTGAGGATGATGAGGCGAAAGGAGAGGGGAAGGACGTCATAACTCGTCCGAATCTTTAGGAACTCGCGGATTGCGTTCTGTATGTTTGAACTCTGTCAGCCTCACAGGGTCCTCGCAGTCTATCTTCACGATGCATCCAAGCAGGTCCCAGAGCACAACCCCGCGCCAACTCCCGCGCGGGCGCTGACCAGTGGGTAAACGGTAGAGGGTACAAGACGGGAAGCAGGGGCACCTACCAACCCTTTGAACTGGTCCTGATCAACAGCGGTCACCGGCTTATCCTGCATCGCGCGATTCTGGCCTCGGGGGAGAAGAAAGGTCGAAGGTTGGGCAATCAGCGATGGCTCGTGACCAAATCTAGCGACGTTTGTTGGCGCAGCCGCCGGCCGTGTGTCTTCAGCCGTATCAGACATGGATAATCGTGGGTGACATCTAGAGGCGTGGGGAGTGATGGATGCGAGGCTCTCCTTCAACAATGGGAGAAGATACTGCGCAGGCTGCAATGGAAAAGGTGAGTAGATATTGAGGGGAAGTTGAGTGTGGAAAGCAGTGCAGTCCACCTTATCGAAAGCGAGATATTTTCTGGAGATGCAGCAGTGGGATGGGGATGAGATGGGGTTGAGGGAGAGATCGACGTGGGGTTGGAATTCACATGGGAGACGGGAGGGAGCTTGAACTGGATAAGCGCAAGTTTTGCGGGAGAAATGTTTCCCCGAGCCGAAAGTGATTTGGACGGGAGCTTTCACTTCGAAGTTCCTGTCCTGTTCCTCAAGTCGTGCCGTGCCGTGCCGATCAACGTATTTATTTCAACGCCGGGCCATTGAACCAATCCAAAAGGAGTGAATCGAAATCATCATTGTCATAATTTAGTAAGATCTCACATTTATACTCATACTTCTAAGCTTCGCAAAGAGAGTCTGAACTCCACCCCTTTTCCTTCTTTCACAACTTTAGACCTGATAATTGACAAAAGCATGACTGTGACCAATCATCGGTACCTGTCCAAATTCCTCCTTATCTGGCTGCGATTAGCTGCTATCACGGATATCTCTGCAAAAACTCGTTGGTACCCCACATCAATTTCCTACTTATGTGGGACTGCTGTCAATCTGTTTGTTGGCATTGGGAAAGTTGGAGTGGGTGTGAAGTTCGCCGTGGCTATGGCTTGAGTGACTTGTGGTATATATTATTCAAGTTGTGTGATGGGTAATGGCAACCATACCTAGGTAGAGTTGGTGCCTACCTACCCCATACTAAGGTGAATTGGCTAGGTATTACTCGGCCTTCACGGCAGTGGCCCCCGGAGGGAAAGTCATCATATCTTCTAAGTATTCCTCCTGGCTGTTGATATTTCCCTTCGGGGGCCACTACCGTGGAGGCCGAGTAGACTTGGAAAGGAAAGTAAAGTCATAAGAGTCGTTTCTGAATCCACTCGGAAGTGTAGCTTGAAGAACCTGGCTTCTATTCAATTCAGACTATGAACACAGGGTCTGAATAGGCGATTTCGGTGTTATGCAACTGCCATCAAGATACGATGAAGGTACGAGGATGCAAGACGCAGAGGAACTTGAGGCATGATGAGAACTAGAAAGTCCAAAGATTCACCAAGTGATCCCTGGGAGTATTAGATATCTGCCTTGACCGTAGTGTAATCTCTGAGTTGCCGCATGGGACAGCAAACAAAAGTCATGTATATTACCATGGTACGATTGTAAATGTTTTATTGATCGTCTTGCAGTTCCCGCTCTCACTAGAGCCTTCCTCGCTTTGTCCAGCCAAGCCCAGGGCAGTTCTCAACACTCAACGGGTACCTGGGTACCAGTGGCTGATGGCTTTTCCAACGCTCGTACACACTGTTTCAGAATCTAGAACTGCAGAGGAATGTCTCTTGACGTTCATGAGAGACAAGTGAGGTCGTCTGATAGATCATATAAACAAGCATGTGATGCGTGGTAACGGCTGCAGGGGGCGAGAACGAGGAGGGGGTCCAAAGACAAAAAATAAATAGGCGAGTGAGGCTTGCCTGGGGTTGTGCTTGGGCTTGGGCTTGCTTGCTTTGAGCATCGGTGCACCTGCCCTGCTCCTCCCTCTGCCTGGTGCTGCTTCCTTGGCGCCTGCCGCGCCGACGTAGCATGGCGGCAGCAGCCAGCATCCTGACCTGAACTGAACCCGAGAGCTACCTCCTCAACTCTGCTCTGGTCGCTCAGCCTACTACTGTATCTCGAGACTGACCACGGCAAGCTCGACTCAAATCAAATCAGCTCTCACTAGAGTATCTGCGACCTCTTCATCGTCTTCTTCACTCCTTCTACGCCCGCTTCTACTTCCACTGTTTGATTCTTTGTGTCTTTCGCCGTGCATGGCCCTCGAGCCTCCCTTCGAATCACATCCACGCTTTTGACCTGACACATCCTGTTGACTTTGCTTTGTCCACCCACCAGCCAGCTCGCATTTCACCAAAACAATTGACCTCGACTAACATACACCATCAGTCCTGCGGGACCAGCCTTTGGAGATGGGTGCCTGCGGATCCTCATGCTGCGGAGGTATGGATGGATGCACACTCTCCTGCAAGGAGGAAGCCTCGGGCTCCTGCTGACGATACACAGGCAAATCTCGCGATGGCCTCTACGAACCTGTATTGGCCGAGAGTGAACGAGAGGCTGTGGCAGACCTCTTGCAGTATTTAGAGAACGTACGACGCGCTCCTCCCTCCATTTCACACGGCGACTGATGACAATAGCGTGGCGAGACCGACTTCTTTTCCGGCGAACCTCTACGAGCTTTGAGTACCTTGGTCTTCTCAGATAACGTCGACCTACAACGGAGCGCAAGCTTGACATTCGCGGAGATTACAGAGCGAGGTACGTTTGATACAAGAGAAGCAGCTACCGACCGCGTCAAACTTGGTTGCTATCAGATGAAATCCCAGGGGTCCATTATTGGAGCAGCCTCGCGGTCTTTTGATGCTTGGTACGGGATGGAGGCCATGAGTGGGTTACTAACGGTGTCACAGATGTTCGTGAAGTTGACCGCGATACCCTGGAGCCAATCCTCTTCCTCCTTCAAAGCCCCGATATCGAGGTTCAACGAGCTGCTAGTGCTGCATTGGGAAATCTTGCTGTTAATAGTGAGTTGTGCCAACAGTATTCTAGGTAATTTCTAACAATTCTCAGCCGAGAATAAAGTTGCCATCGTACTCCTCGGCGGCCTCACTCCTCTTATCCGCCAGATGATGTCGCCAAATGTCGAGGTCCAATGCAATGCGGTTGGATGCATCACAAACCTGGCTACCCACGAGGATAATAAGGCAAAGATTGCACGGTCGGGAGCATTAGGGCCACTCACCCGTTTGGCAAAATCGAAGGATATGCGAGTGCAGAGAAATGCTACTGGGGCTCTGCTGAATATGACCCATTCTGGTAGGTTTACATACAGCCTTTGCAGAACCTAGAGCTAACGATATGCAGACGAGAACCGACAACAGCTGGTCAACGCTGGAGCTATTCCTGTACTTGTTCAACTCCTCTCCTCTTCAGATGTCGATGTTCAATACTATTGCACAACCGCCCTCAGCAACATTGCTGTCGATGCAAATAACCGGAAGAAGCTGGCCCAAAATGAGAACCGACTAGTCCAATCTTTGGTCAACTTGATGGACTCCTCTTCGCCAAAGGTCCAATGCCAGGCGGCTTTAGCTCTACGAAATTTAGCTTCCGATGAGAAGTACCAACTCGAAATTGTGCGCGCCAGAGGATTGGCTCCATTACTCCGACTTCTGCAATCTTCCTACCTACCTTTAATTCTGTCCGCTGTCGCCTGTATACGCAACATCTCGATCCACCCACTCAACGAATCCCCTATTATAGATGCTGGTTTCCTGAAGCCTTTGGTCGACCTCTTGGGATCTACCGACAACGAGGAAATTCAATGCCACGCTATCTCTACTTTACGAAATCTGGCTGCCAGTTCTGATCGTAACAAGGCCTTGGTTCTGGAAGCTGGTGCTGTACAGAAGTGCAAGCAGCTTGTACTCGATGTGCCTTTGAGTGTGCAGTCCGAGATGACTGCGGCAATCGCTGTCCTAGCTCTCAGTGACGATCTGAAGACCCACCTCTTGAACTTGGGTGTATTCGACGTGCTCATTCCTTTGACGGATTCTCAAAGCATTGAGGTTCAAGGCAACAGTGCTGCAGCTCTAGGAAATTTATCTTCGAAAGGTACGGAGTCCTTGTCCTAGCATTACAAGTCCTTGCTAACACGTGCCATAGTGGGTGACTATTCTATCTTCATCCAGGATTGGACGGAGCCAAACGGAGGAATCCATGGCTACTTGAAGCGTTTCCTCGCTAGTGGAGATGCAACCTTCCAGCACATTGCGATCTGGACTCTTCTCCAACTCCTTGAATCCGAGGACAAGAAATTGATCAACCTGATCGGAAAGTCCGAGGAAATTGTACAGATGATCAAGACGATTGCAGATACCCAGATTGAATCAGACGACGAGGGTGAGGAGGATGGTGAAGGGGAGGTTGTTCAGCTTGCTCAACGATCCCTACAACTTCTTGGGCAGAACAAGCCACCCCACATCGAAGGTTGAACCGCACTAAATGTTCCGGTATAGAATTTCTGCTTTGTTCTGCATTTTGGCTGGAAGGCGAGGTGTTTGGCGCATTTAACGAGGGCATACTTTAGTAGCGAGCATTGACGGAGCTGAGGGCGAGGGCAAGGAGGAGGCTCTCTTTCAGGTCGATGGCAAAATGAGGCAACCCGGCCATCCTTTTCGCACATGTTTCATTCGACGTTCCCCTCCTACTTATCGCCGTTCATACAGGGGCTTTTGAGGCTTATTCCATGTAATTAGATAGGACTTTTATGATATCCACTACAGCTTCGAATCCAAAATGTATTATTCGACTTTGGTTCTTGAATGAATGTGCCTAAGCAAATAGTGTACAGTCAATGATCTTACAAGTTTCTAAACGCCACGCTCCCTGTAAATGCTCCCAATTCCCTAATCCCAACCTCTAAGTCCGAATTGAATGCACATGTACAATATAGGTGGTAGGTATGGTTACTGTACAGCCTCCATCCCATTCTCTATCCACTTCCTCTCTCTCCATGGAAACACCTTGGCCACAACTTTCCCTCTGATCAAAGCCATAGGCATCGGACCGAAATGTCTCGAATCCCTCGAGTACGGTAGATTATCACCTACTACCCAACAATGCCCCTTTGGAATCTATTTCAAATGTTAACTTGAACCGTTTCTTGTCTGGTGATGTATATGTGAGGAATGGGACAATTGAATTCTGTGTATATATATAAAGAAGAGAAAGAGGGAGAGGGAGAGGATGAGGAACGAAAACGAGCAAGCAAAAAACATACCATCAACATCTTCCCACCACCCACCCC
>JAFJYG010000284.1:0-56405 GCA_017366145.1 Cadophora sp. M221 | reverse complement strand
GATGGGAAGAGGGAGAGAGGATGGTGAGGTAATGGAGTAAAAGGGTAGAGGGGATTTGGCAGGAGGTGAGGGTGGTGGGATTTTGGTTTAGATTATTTTTTGATGGTGGTGGTGATGATGATGATGGGATTGTATGGATTATTGACGTTAGGGGGACCTAAGGTGAGTGAGTTTGTGGGTTGCGGGGAGAGTAGAGGAGCCTCGGTAGATAGAATGGAATGAGTGGTTGCTATGTAGGTAGTGAAATTAGTATTCTGTTCTGTTGGGATTTGAAAGAAAGATGGGAAGTTGCTTCATCAAGCTTGCCTTGGCTTGAATGGTGGGATTTGAATGGACTCTCGGGGGGAAGGGTGGTTTCCATACGCTACTCCTTTGCAGGTGGGGATGTGCTGGGGCAAGTGGACGAGGCGAGGTTTAGTACTAGGTCGAAGTTGAAGGAGTGAGTATTGAATAAGAAATGAGAGATATGGAGGAATGGTATATTTTTATTCCTTCCAAAGGGTTCCTTGGTGTGAATTTGCAGTCTTGTGTGTACCGTGTTGATACTGTGTTATTCTCATCCCTTACACTTTTACACAGGAGGTGTGGAATAGGAAATGTCCTATCGTCTCGTTGAGTGAGTGAGTGAGTGAGTGGATGAAGGAGGTATATATTGCACTTCTAGTTTGCATCATGGAGGGGTAAACACAAGAGCGAATATATTCAACGAGATGAATTGCGGGGTGACTGCTGCACGGTGGGGGCTTGGGGATTTAATCGAGGAAGGACGGGGAAGAGGGGATGTGCACATCAGGGGTGGCTTTTAGGGGTGTCTATGGTAAGAGGGTAGGGAATGTCTGGAAGGAGATTTTGGTTCGATGATGATTGGGGTGGGAGGGAGTAAGTTGATTGGGAGTGGGCGTAGAAATGACAATGGCTGAAGGTGTGACAGCGGAGACTTCCTTACTTCAACTCCCGAAAAAACACATTCAAAGGCTAGCCAATCAAATCTTTTACAGAAGATCACTCCTTGTTCTTACAACCATGTCTCCAGACCCTGCCTGAAGAAACAGATACAAGTAAAGTTAGAAGACCTGAATAACATTTCTGCGATGGCTTTTTTGAGGTTGAGGAAATGGACGCTGGAAATCGCTAGATGTAGGGGATAGGATGGCGCGTTTATGTATTGTACTAACTAGTTCAGTGATCTGGCTTGTTCATAAATAAAGTTAATATGTACGAGCTCTAGTCTCAATTTTCTCTTCTTGGAACCTAGAGACTGTGACTTGAGTCATTCCCTTCAAACGTGTACTTGATGGTGAATGTGAATCATGGAACGTTCTGTGGGTTGGAATGCCACCGTACATGGTATAAATAGATCAAGAGTTGAGATCTCTGATTTTCCACATGCATATCCACAAGAGGACCTTTAATCAAATGCAATAGGGAGGTGGCGGCTGTGCAAGGAGAGACAAGGAATGGATGGATGATATGTATATTTGTACATTAAGGCCTCATCTTTGTAACTTAGTGATATTAAATCAAATGATCAGACAGATCTGAGAATCTTTTTGTGTATGGGTGTGTTCAGGAAGACGGTGGGGGAACGACAAGAGGATGACGAGTGACGGCAAAGGATAAGTTAGCAACAAATCTACCAAGATAATTCCTCAAAATACACAAAAGGAAGTTTCGTGAATGATCTTTGGGAATGCCGATTTGGAGGGATGGCAGTCCCTACTCACAATGTAAACAGCTAGATCTAATAATCTATTTTCGTTTTCACCTCTTAGAAAAACCACAAGCGAAGTCCACAATAACCTCGCGAGCGTTCCTCTTGTAAGTTTCTGCAGAACCAGGATTGCGTGTGCACCTTTAAATAGGGATTTTCGGATCTTTGGAAATTATTTGGATGTTATTTGTTCATTCACCTCATGCACTTCACCCATTTCTCAGGAAGACAGGAACTGAGTCGTCAAGTTACGATAATTTGCAACGTAACGTTCTTGGAGGCCTTGCTTTCATTCACATTCCTGCAACTTAGATATATATGCATACCCCTACTGTCCATGATGAACCCGAAATATCATGCGAAGGTGCAGGTCGTTTGGATTCAGCCATCTATTTCCTACTAATCGTGACATGCCACGCTGACTCCACACCTTGCGAATGCTTGCTAGGAGCATGAATGCCGGGCTAGCCCCGCGCCGTCTTGAAAGCTAACCTTGACATAAATCCAGCTGCAGGTCGATAATTCTGTCCCTGCCTTGAGCACCAATCCATAGGATTCGTTGCATAGCTCTTCCAAAATGATGACGGACCCAACCGAATATCCCCGACTCTATTCCTGATTCGCACCGAAGAATTCATCTAGCTCCGAGTCACGCATGTCTATCTGAAGTATAGCATTGCCATTCCTTCTTCAGTCCATGAAAAGTTTAAGCATGTTTCAGTACGATGATTAGGGAAAAGGGGTGTCCAAGACTCACCTCGCCTCGGCTAGTCTGTCCAGACGAAGTAGAAGCTCAGCAACAGTTGAGTGACTTTCCAGGGTCCATGTGCTACTTTCAGTTGAAATACGAATCCGATCTCGCAAAAAGTCTTCATTTATCCGCAAAGATTCCGCAATATTCCCAGAATGGAAAAGATGGTTCCCAAGGTTTGCTCTGTACCATTGTACCAATGGAGCATCCAGCCCTTTGTGGTGCAGCTCTCTGAG
This sequence comes from Cadophora sp. M221, assembly GCA_017366145.1. NCBI lineage: Eukaryota > Fungi > Ascomycota > Leotiomycetes > Helotiales > Ploettnerulaceae > Cadophora > Cadophora sp. M221. The sequence continues at coordinate 53,707 of JAFJYG010000284.1, read as the reverse complement.
ATGACAAGCATGACAAGATATTTTCAAAGCCTCGAGCGGCTATTTTCGTGCCATGAAGACGAAGGCTATACGGTTGTAGTACTTGGCATATTTGAAGGGGATGTCTTCTTCTGTGGGAGTCTAGAGTCTGTAATTCTGCAAGCATCTAATCATGATTTCCCCAGCCTCGTCCCAATCTTCATTCTGTAGATATGCATAAGCATAGTTAGCTTCGGCATTGTACAAACGAATTTTGAGAGACCGCGTGCGCTTCGCCTTTGGTACTAAATCATGCTCGGTTTTCTGGATTGCAAGCGCCCTCCGCTTCGCCTGAAGCTATCGTCCTGCAGGAAACTCCAATCATGTCATCAATTATTCCAACAACATCGTCAATATCGCTAATCAGGACATGATCCTCGTTGTGTTCCAGGTCAATCACGATCTTCTCGGCTGTTTCAAGCACGGATTTGCCATCGTCATTGAAGCCCGAATGCCACATATATGTACCGATATCTGCCAGAACTTGAGCAAATTCAATCGGTAATTTAATACTCGGCGCTGGCCACAGAGATCGTTGTCTCAAGCTCGTTACGTGCGGAGCATATAGCCTGTACTTCTTCCACTCGTCAGGCTAGGAGACCTATATGACAGAAGCTGGAGGAAGATGCTCTTTCACGAGCTCAAAAGCATAATGGAAGTAGGTTAGCCTCTTGCATCGATCTGCACTCAGCCTACGGAGAAGACTGAGCTGGAGGGTTCGGTGTATGGAAAGGTATGAACTGCCGTCTTGAAGCCTTCCCTTCTTGATCAGCTGGCGTGAGTTGAGGTCTTTGATCAGACTGTGATAACTTTCTGCGGATTAGAATCGTGTATCACAGTAAGAGGAAGAATTCATTCTTTGCTTTCCTCTTGGCTTAGTAATCTCAGTGAAGCGTTTCGGTGCTGGGCCAGGAACATCTCCTCAAGAATCATGTCGGCATTCAAAAATGCTATGATATCGAGCAATTTCCGAGATGATTCAGACAACGCCTTGAGTGCAATGTCAAACACCGTCGCTAATGTTTTATCGTAGTCACCTGCATCAACTACGCAAGGGCTGACTGGATTGACCCACATGGCGTCGGATTCATGCAGGTTGGTTAGAAATTGGTCAAGCACGAACATGGATTGTTCCATATAACCGCCACTCGTCGTGATAGAGAGAAGGAGCCCTCTCACGAATTCCGAAATTCTTCGTGCGAGCCGTTGTTCCTCTTCACTAGCATCATCTGAATTTTTATCGAGACTTCTCAAGAGAAGTTCGGCGCCTTGAGCGGAATTGAGACTTGGTAAAGCAAGCTTTACCGGATTTCGGGTTACCTTGCCGAGTTGGGGAAGCTGAGTAGTGATGATGATGGAGCCACATGTTACCTTCTTTGGTATGTAGTCTTTGATGACCTGAGCCTTCTCAACATTATCAAATCTCAGTAACCATCTGCTTGCTGGATTTTCTTAGCACAGTCATAAATGCTGTCCTGAATTCTTACTAGTTGTCTCGAGCCATTCCTGTGCAACAACAATCCGAATTCCCGACGCCCTCTCCTGGGAATTCTCCCGACTCGAAAATGGAGTTAGGGTGTCTGTAAGCTTTTCTCCGATCATGGCGAAGGTGGGCAGGACATCCACGGGAGTTTCTGCTCGAATCCAAAAGACGGCATCATAGTATTGACTAAACATTTCATCGTAGGTGTACTGTAGTGCTATCTCGGTCTTTCCAATGCCGCCAATGCCATGAATTATGCAACATGTTGGAGTTGTTTCAGGCTGTGCGTCCCTTTGTCCGCGCAGAGCACTATGGAGGTCTTCTAGGACTTTTGTGCGACCAGAAAAGTTGTAGTTCTCGGCAGGCCTGGCTGTGTATATATGGAGATCTGTGCTCCCCATGCAAGTCGTGCTTTCTCAAACCAAGGCGGGTAAGCCCCGGCCGAACCCCAATCGATGAGCCATATCCCCCCCTCGTCGTCAAGGAGTAAATTGCGCTCGTTCAGGTCCAAATGACACATCACCAGCTTATTGAATTTCCCGGGAAACGCCCCAGGTGACAAGTGCGTAGCATGGCCACAGTCGTGGCATACAAGAAGGCGGCCGTTGTACCACTCTTCCAGGTCGTTGGTCGATTCGACTGGGTCTGCTCCATACCCAGTGAAAAGAGAACCTTCAGAAATGCCTCCACCAATTGGGCCTGGAGTTTGAAATTCGAGGTTTTGGAGTTGACATAGATATCCGTGAATTTGAGATTGAATCCCACGCCGAGCTATCTCGTCAAGTTCGTCCTAAATATCGATCAGTACTTTTCCGTTGATATACTCCATCAAAATATAACACGTGTTGGATTCGTCATCTTCGGTCGCGTCTTCCGCTTCCCATGCATCAATGACAGTTGGCAGGCGGATTTTGGCATGCTCTGCAACGTAATGCATATTTCGTGCCTCTGAAAGATGGATGTGTCGGCCCCATTTCACTATCGCGGAGCTTGTCACTCGAGCCAGTGAGGCAGCACCTTCACACCAACGGATTTCTGGGGCAACAGGGATACTTTCAATGATCTCGTCACGAGTGACCAATGCTAAGTTCCTGCCCTCAAGGGGATTTATTTCCGCCGCGACTTTTGAGGACATGATAGTCTACGAGCTTGAGTCGGGTGCGGTCGGGTCTGGTGTTTGTTGGTGATGAAGGAAACTTGAAAGTTCTTTCACCGCACCCTTGATAGCCCAACCGCAACCGGGCGCTTCACGGGCGGCCACACTTTTCTGCTACCAAAGAACAAGGCAATCCGCAGGTTAGTGTTGTTTATCTGCCATTAAATACCAAACCATTTATTGATTTATTTAACGCAGCATCGTTATTATGAAAGACTTAATCCGAAGGCGATGGGTGTTTAACAATAACCTTGTTGCGTTAGACAAAGCCGCGGGCCTTTATTCGAAAGCGAACAACAGAGTGGAAGTACGGGTATATAACAAACTTCAATTGCTCCTTAAATCGTAATCAATATTCAGAACCTCACTCGATATCCCTCCAATACTTAACCTCTTTAAAAGCACCCCGAAGTCAAGCTAGGCCATCAATCTAGAACCATGTGTTACAACAGAAACTACCGCTACTCGTGCGGACATCTGGGGAGGACATACACACTTCCATGCGAAGTGAAGCTTAACACTGGAACCTGTACTATCAACAATCCAGCCGTCGTGATCGATCGTAACGAGACGAAATGTTCGAACTGTTTGAAGGGTAGGTAAACTGAGACACTCAGCGAGCCTAATGAGATGTTTCTTTACCACCTGATAGTCGAAAGAGTCTGTACTGTTAGGAGTCAACCAACCCTTTATATTTTCTAGACCACCGCGCATACTATCTTACGTTTATTTTATTACATATCAAATGAACCATTTTCATCTCCTCTTCCATAATCATATCACACACAAACTTCAGATATATGAAATTTCAAGAATTAATTGTTTCGTGATCTTTTCAAATTTTAGAAGTTTCCTTCGCCCTTCGCTCTGTGCTACCTCTCTTGTTTTGTGATTTTTGAGTACTGTATTCTCCACAATATTACGGAGAGGCTCGCAAACTTATGATTAAAGGTGGTTGGTTTTGTAAGATAACTACAGTTAATACCATTGCCAAGAAGCTATTTTAATCGGTCAAGATACAATGTTGTTGTATTATACAATTCGGTATTCTGATTTATAACTTTCCTTAGTCTCCTTTGTTAGCTATTGTCCAAAAGTAGTTGTGCTTTGTCTAGTCAAGGACTAGAAAGGTTTGTTTGTAGTCTGTCCTAGTCCCTTGTTGTGGAAAACAGTAACGTTGGCGCTAATCCAACAGTACAAGGACAATATCATGATTGTCATCTCAACTTAATAAGTAGTTCAAACCCGGCAAATAAAGACAAGAAAAACCCCACTACAAACACCCAAGAAGGAATAGTCTCCAAAACCTCCAAACCTTTCTAAAAATGTGCTGCACGTTGAAAATCTACCTGGTCTGCGGACACGAGTTCCAGTCTTGCTTCGAGGAGTGCATTGTAAAGCGGGGATTTGGATTATGCTCTAATAATTACGAAATTGTAAATGTCACGGCGAAATGCTCAGACTGCTATCAATTGGAGATGACATGGCGGGATGAAACCGGAGTCGAGAAGAGAAAACGGGACATGGATGATGTGGGGAGTGCATTTGAGAGACGTTAAAAGTAACCCGAAGACATAGTATACGAAACCGGAGTCGAGAAGAGAAAACGGGACATGGATGATGTGGGGAGTGCATTTGAGAGACGTTAAAAGTAACCCGAAGACATAGTATACATAAGGTGAAGGAAACGAGAGCCTATCAGTAAGACATCTGACCTGTATACTCGATGGATAAGCGGTTCGTCGCTTGTAGCTTACGACCTCTGCTGTTGTTTTTTTTCCTTCCTGCGTTTACTGGAATGTCAAATATAGTACTGATCAATGGTGTTAATATATACTATGAAACAAAAAGTCCTTTTAATCTTCATAAAAACTTACCCGTGAGACCCTTTTGAAACGGTGAACATAGTCGAAACACATTGGCATCTGCGTACGTCTTGAAATTCACGCAAGACCTGCGCAACGTGGCAGTAATTGCATATGCTGCAACAAATTCTCCAGGACATATAAAACCAGTAAAAGTATCAATTGGAAGACTAGTTACATGCGTGTGGTTTGTTTTGGTGGGATGTCATCCGAGCCCCCTAACCGAGGAAAACTACAAGGAGTTCGAACAAATGTGTTGATATACGAGGGCTTTCACAGAACAACGTTTGGACACTGATTTAAATCATCGCTAGGAAAGGAATAAATGTCTCGAAGGGAATTATCATGTTTTCATCGATTTTCGAATTGTTTTCAAAGCCAAGAACCTACCGAGTTTCGGGACCGTCAACTCTTGACGCTCTTCGAAAAGGGGACTTCTGTCAAAGCAACAGACTCAAACGATGGTACACATAAAACGGATACCCACCCCATAGCCCTATTCAAAAGAGTTTGATGCAGCATGTTTACTTATGTAGAAAATAATTGTGGTACTGGTGTCTCGATACTGACTCGAGACTTCAAAATTCATGACTCGCGCCATGACATGATGTCATCCAGACCCAATTTTGATTCTGGAAGTTGTGGACCAGGAACCACAATTGAGATCCAGTTTCTTCATGCCGGACACGAAATTTGACCGAGTACATTTTGAGTACAAGTACTGTCTCGTTGCCTGACGCCAGATAAGCATCATGCTATTTCTTTTTCACTCAGATCTCGAGTTTTCTATCTTTTGTTCTCGGCATCCACCCTGAGACTCTCCCCCAACGCTCCGGACAACACCATATTTCTTGTATAGTTTCTGTTTACCAAACAACATCAGACATCTGCTGGATATTTCCTCCAAAATGGCAGACTCTCGACGCCCATCACTCGTCGCGAAGCGGACACATGTCAGGGCTGCACAGCATTCTGCAATCACTCCTCCAGACCTGCCAACACCACCCAGAACCCTTGATCGAATTATCGTTGGTCTAGGATACGCTGGTCTCGCAACCTATCTTCTGACGAGCTATCGAAAGTTTGTATCCTGGGAGTTGGCTGGACTCGGTCTTGGATCTCTCACTCTCGGATACAGCCTCTTCGACCTGGGGAGGAGAAATGGCATCATACAGGGAGCAAGCTTTGCGCTGAGAAGTAGTGAAGAGAAGAGGGAAAGCTTGAAGAATGATGAAGATTGGAAAGGAGAGTATCAAGGCATGGAGTTTGAGACTCTGCAGAAAGCGGACCAGATTGCGTGGTTGAGGAAGGAGGAGAAGAGGATCCATGAGGTGCAGGCTGAAGAGCAGGCGGAGTGCGGATTGGCATATATCGAGAAGGAAGATGCATACAGAGACTATGAGAAACGAGGAGGGTATGGCGGGGAGACTTGGAAGAGGTATGTTTAAAAGCTAGGGTGGGATTTCAAGGATATGAAAGCTGACTACAAGAACAGATATTCGGCAGCGGACGATTTGTGCCAGGAGATCTATAGAAAGTGGGAATTACAACAGCAGCGATTGAGGCAGATTCGAAGCGAGATCAATGCCCTGAGTGAAGAAATATAAATATTGTTTAGTGGAATGGAAGGGAAGTTTGTGTAGACAATTGAATGAGGGGACCAGGGATCATCGCCAAGATTGTCTGAAGTCCAGCTCAGGATCAGCTGAAATTTTTCACGTTTATTTATTCGTTATCCAGACCTACCCACGATTCGTACCACAATAACCATCCGACACCTTGAATCTATTGGCCCATTCTGGCGACTCGATTCCTTCGTCGCCCTGGTATCGGCCGCTCATCCAAGTACCCGCCTGCAAAGCGCAACATGAGCTGCTCGTGCCTCTCGGGACTGGATGTATACTGACACATTTAGCTCGGGAAGCATTCTCCACTCCACAGAGCTGCGCCCAAATCCATCATCGCCATGAGCGGTCTGAATATCCTTGTCGTTCCATTCGACTTGGGCGGCGTCGGAGCTTGGCCCTGTCTGAGGCCTGAACATTTCGGCTCCAGTCCCGGCGATGCTCGACTGGCAGACTTGGTTGGAGTTGCTGACGTAGCTGAAACTGAGGCTGGGCTCGCTGCCCTTTGTGGTTGCAGTGCTCCAAAAAGACATGGCTTCAGTTTGATACTGCGAAGCGAATATATTGGGTGGCTGTTCGTGTTCTGAAGTGTTTCTTGTAGAATAACAATAGTTTTCACAATACGACACTGTGCTATTCTCTTCCTATAATTACACCCTCGTTTCTCTCCTACAATGAGTCTACCATCTTCGTCATGCCCCTTTTCGAGCATACGGCGACAGAACCTCTCAATCTCTTTTCCAGCAGAATCACGACTCACCGTATTCGCTTTCCAGTACACGGCGGCAGAATTCCTCAAGTGTGAGGCGCTTTCGACGGACACTTGTTCCTGCAGAAGCCTCGCCGTACCCCCAAAAGGGCATGGCGTCCTCCCCCCAACCATGTCATGCATACTATTGTACCCGGATCTTCCTGTGCCAACTCGGCTCCTTCAAGGTCCTAAGTCGTCCACAAGAGCAAAGGTTGTTGCCATGAGTGAGTACCTGCATTTTAATCCGAGTGAGAAACTGTTCTCTTACTTGCCGGAGTATTGGACTTCTAACTAAAAGAATCCCCACGAATCATTGTGCGGATAACGTTGGAGCAACAACAACTCTTCACATCAATGTATGTCACAAGACTGGTTGTCACTAACAGTTTCTAGTGGTCAAGCTCAAGCGACTAGGTATCTGTAGATTACTCTCAGCCATTCTGTGGCTTCTTGAGCTCCATACCAATAGCTTCCACCTTTTCAGACTCACCCTCTTCTTGAATAGTCAGAGTGAAGAGGTTATCAAAACCGAGATGCGTGTAAAACCCCGCAGCTCCGGGACTCGCTAACAGCGTTATGGCCCGTTTCTCGCAATAAGCTGTCTTGAAACCCTAGCCCATAAGCACCCTGGCCTTGAAAATCCGGATGTGTCGCGATGATCTCAAGGTGCATCTGTGTGGTTCCGTACCTGTCGTCAAAAATCTCTTTCTTGGCACCAAAAATGACGCGGTTGAACTCTGCTGAGTGCGCCTCGTTCATATCCCTTGTTTCGCAAGCAGAATCTGTGGGGAAGCGAGTGTCTGACAGACATTAGCTCGCACATATTTTCCAAGCTTGTGAGAAGCAAATCAAGTTATTGACTCACCTATGTCCGGCTGTGTGCCATTCGAGGGATGATGCTCCCAGACTGCCACAGCGATGGGTTTGCCCCGCGTAGAAGAATCCCCGGCCTTCAGTGTCGCCAAAAACATCACAGGCGCGTCATCTTCTTTCCCTCCCCCGGATTCCAAGGTCTGTCTGAATGGTTCCCTGGTGCAGTTGAAATGATCTTCGGGATATTCGTGGCGGCGAGGGTAGCGATAATCCCATTCCGGACCGGTCTCGAAAGCGTTGATGACGAGCTCGGTGATGTCTGGAAGGTCTTCGAGGGTCGCAATGCGTATTTCAAGGCTGGCTATCATGATATGCTGTGCTGGGTGAATTGTAGCGTGGCCGAAGGTGAAACCCAAGCACGCCCAACCCAAGGCTGCGGACCGAAAAAGATTCATTGAATGGAGATGGGTCTTTATATTCTCCGGGCTTTCTCTGGAGGTCAACAATATGCTGAGTATCGTTGGACTGGAGGCGAGGGGCGAGGGGCGAGGGGCGAGTTGTTATTATCTGTGATGAATAGGATTGGTGAGCGAGCAAATGTCTTGTGGTGGCAGCCTCCCTGCCTTTGGGAAACCGGTCACCTTTTTGGGCATACTGTAGTCCGGTTCGCTTCGCTGACTGACGCAAACAACCGTCAACGTCACATACCCAGCAACTGCATCGACTCGAACGGCCGACACTTGGAGTCCAATTGCAGGTGAACGAGCTCTGTCACATTACGCACAGATCAGATCAGCTGCCAGGCACACCGGGCGAGATTCCATTTCTCATATACCAGCTGAGACCCTCTATCCCCCGCCATTACCTTGGAGTCGCAACGCATCTGGTGTGCTCCGGTATTTGCATTGCTCCGCGCGAACCATGGATTCGGACCATTTGGATCTACAAGGCAAGCTGTCCTCAATCTACCCCTAATAGTATAGTGTCGGCCCACCTCATGCAACTTCAGCGTTACGCATTGTTATCCTCATATGCTCACTTATCTACAGACCTTCACTTTTCGGCAATTCAACAACACAAGGACTCACAAGCTATTGAGGCAAATCACCAGTCATGACTTTGGCTCGCTGCCAGAGAACTGCCAAGCTCCCTAGCAGAACCCTCTCGAGTCTCTTCCCTTGAGCCAAGCAACAGACAAATCGTTTTTACACACCCCCAACTACGAGCAGTGGCCTTCTCACTTCAGCAGCTTACAAGTTCCGACAGTCCTCCAAGTCCAACCAGACATTCTGCATCTTACACCTCAGGGTAATGGCTCGCAGATGCCAAGCTTGGATGCTCCAGGCCAATGGCACCTATTCCACCAAGGCCGGTCTGATCAGGATGTTTTCGGGACCATTGGGGTCCCCGTTTCATCCGGCGGCAATGATCTCGATAATTGCGAGTTGGAACTGGGCACCTTGCCTCTTTTGGAGGCGTTCAACTGGCAGGGCATGGATGATCAACTCTGGCCAGACTCGTACCCCGGCTTTCAGACTGTACAAACATCTTTGGCAACGTTGATCAACGTCTCTTCTCTTGGGAGTGTGAGCCCAACGGCGTTCTAGAGCTACTCCAATTTGGCGCACAACCCTACGGATGAATTTCCAAGTCGTGAATCGCCTCATAGGAGACACATCGAGTTCTATCCTTGCTGTAACCAGGACTTCTCCTCTTGTGGCAGTGGCGGCTGCTGCCGGTGGCTCAAAACGAAAGAGAGATTCGTCAAGTGAGACGTCTCCAAAGCCACTTGCCATCTACAAAAGAGGCTCATTTCTGCCATTTGTCTGCTCAAGATTTCATTCAAAAGGTATCGTGTCCTACTGCGGCGCTGCCTTTGCTCCCGATGATGTATGCAGCCAATGCGTCGTTGTGGTCATGTTTGAAGGCGAGTCTAGAGAGCCGAACTAACATCCAGAGAAATGGGAAAGAAAGCCAGTTGCTTGTTGCTTGGCATTGGCGAGAGGAATTCTCAACTTCATATCGTTGATGTAAAGACAAGGAAACCAAACTATGTACTGCCCATTCAGTCATTAACAACTCAGCTAAACGCAGGTCCGAAAAGTCGAGAGCTTATAACCTGGCGGTCCCCGGTTTCACGGCTAAGCCATTCCCCAATGTCAGCCAACGTCTGAAAACGCTTCGTTGTGTCGCAGTATGGAAGTAGCAGCCTTGTATTGATTGTAGCAGTATTGAATTTTGATAATTTCATTTCCCATGCACCGTTCCCTGAATATTGCGCAGGCACATTGGCATCAACCCAGTATATGCTCCAGCTGTACTCTAAGAGCTACTCGGTTAGGAAATCGATGTTGAGCTGAGTCTATTAAAAATATAAATCTGTATTTGTATTCAAAATAGTTCCAAATTACTAGTCGTTGCAAAAACAGGTCTTCTAATGCCATCGAGTCATCCTGATGCCTAGGGGTTGCTGACGCTCTAGATCGTCAATTGCCAACTCTATTTCATTCGGTGCTTGGAGACGCTCTTCAAGGTCTCTGGAGACTTTGTCTTCGATCATGTGGGCCTCTTTCAAGATCTTCTTTGGAAAGTCGCGTTCTCGGCGGAATTTGTTTGATGCAAGAGGCTTCAAGGGTTGCCAGTCATCAGTTACAGATAACTCTTCCTCTCTTAAGCTCGCATCCAATTGGTAAGGTGTTGTACCATGCCTGCTAACATGGGCCCGTAATCCATATCGTGTCATTGCCATAACCGGCGGAGTAAGTCGAAATCCGAAATGTATAAAGTATTCGATGGCGGCAAACAGGGCCGCACCACCAGCACGGCCTCCATCAATAGAAACAACATTGAACGAGAATATATCCTTGTCAAACCCTGTGAATAGCCAGTGGACGAGATCTGTGACCCCTTTGGCATTCTTGGCAGTCTCGATTTCATCGATGTCCCATTTAGTACACCTTGCCTATTTGTCACATTAGTACTGTATTTGTTCCAAATCTCAGAACACAGAATCACTAATCCTCAAACACCACTCTCTAGGATTCAGATCACAAGATGTTGAGAAATTGAGGAGGGGATGTACTGACTTGAAGCATCTCTATCGCCACATCTTGAAACCCAGCTATTTGGCCAGCAGCTGCCCAAGCAGACGCACAAAGATCAAACTCCCTGAATGCTTTGAAACGCCAATGGCTCGAGGATTGCCCATAGAGGATGTCTAATATTCTGGCCGCAGCTCTTGATGATCCCAAAGCATGCACAAGTCCGGTAGAAATAATAATGACGGTTGTCAAGCTATCGTATGCCCCAGGATGTTCTTCGCAGCCGAATCTCAATTCAGCGAAATCACTGAATCGGCTCGACCCAGTACCAAAGTCTAGGATATCCAAGATACCACAAATCAGTTGACCTTCATCAGTGTCTAAGTGGCTAAAATGTAGAGGATTAACGACCTTCCACTGTGGATCCCACAGCCTGGTACGGAGTGGATTCTCCAGGCTTTGAGGCCAAACACGACATGTCAACTTGTTGTACATATCAGGATTCCTTCCATGTCTCATTGTATTTGGTCTGTTCGGTAACCCTTTGATCATTCGCCGATCGATAGTAGAATCCGGGATAGGGTGGTATCCTGTTGCCCTGGAATTCCAAAGATCTGTGAGAGTGCCAGATGCAATGATCAGTTTAGCCTGGGCTTGTAGAGCAACTAACATCTTCTGATTCGAGTTAGTATTGTCTGTTTAAAATTGGACAGGTGAAGCATACTTGGAGACTCTCGTAAACAATGATGAGTGCATACAGAGCAGTTGTTACAGCATTACTCCTCTCCTGCAACCGCTTCTTCTCTTTGTCGTTGACACTGCTGCTCAGCTCTATCAAGAGCAACTTCAGTTCCTCATCTCGTCGAGCTATATCCTCTTCAATCTGTACCATAGCACTCCGCAATTGTTCCAGTTCTAGTCTGGTGGATTCCTGTTCGGCTCGCAGGTTCGAGTCCATTGTTTCGAGAGCCTGTGTGATCTCGACTTGAGTTTCTGTTTGTTTGGCCAGAATATCGCCTTTGGTCTTCTGGTGTCGTTTGTCCGAGTTCTCACTTTCCTCGAGGATTGCGCCGCGTATATCTTCTTGAATTTCTGTGCCCTTTGCAAGAATCACAGATGTTCTGTGCCCATGTCTTGTTTCTGAGGCCTCGCTCTCCATAAGCATGGCATTTCGGATCTCACTTCGAGCCTCGGCCTGGCTGCTCACAATGACAGCTTCAATGTTCTTGTGTCTCCTGTCCGAGTTTTCGCCCTCGGCAATTATCGCTTCTCGAATTGACAACTCGGTCACAGAGATCCCACTCAGGAGGGCTTTCGCATACTCGTCAAGGGCATCGAATCTTTCGGATTGTCGGACCGCAGTGACGTCGATATCGTCCCTGATGAGTAAAATTAGCAAGAAATCCCAGTCACTGCTATGCGAAGAAAGTCTATGAGCATGCGTACCTCAACTGCACGACAACATGGAATTGTATTTCATCCCTCCACCCCTCCAGTCTCCCCTGCAGTTCATCGACCTTCTTCTTCCCCCAGACAGCTTTCAATCCCTTCCTGGCACTCTTCCACTTTCCCTTCTGCCCATCCATTTTCAGCTTCTGCAGCGCTGCAATTAGATCTTTCGCACTGGCGGTGCATCGTCGACAAATCTCATCCAGGCTATCATTTCCACTTGTGTTGGCTGATGAAGCTGCCAACTTCGTCGTCACAGCTGCGATGTCAACAATCAAAGCCTCAAGGTCCGCATTCTCGGCAGTGACTCCGTCAGCGGACAGGTAAATATCGCGTGCTTTAGATGTCGCTTTGAGGCCGAAGTCGATGAATTGCAGGATGTTGCCTGTGAGAGCTAAGGCTGTGATGGGATCCATCATGTTGAAGCGCTGTCTGGGTATATGCCGATAGCAGTGGAAGATCTCTATGGTGCTTTTGGTAAGAGCGAAAACGTACTACGACAACATGGAAGAATTCCCATCCTCGAAATGGTGCATCTTCACATTTTCATGATGATAAGAAGAGAAGAATGAGGGGTTGCGATGAGGTTTTGAGATGTAGAGCCTTGTATGCAGCCCAGCGAAGCCACAATGCTCAGCCTTGAATGGGCGTCAGGGATCTCGAGCCAACAAACCATAGAAGGCAGAAAAAACAAAATATGACTTCAAAAAAAGATATCGAAAATAATAATTTTGATTGCTGGAGACCTGTGAGGAGGATAGCGTCACAGTCTAAATTATATAATTCGCTCATATCTTACAACATAAACCAAGCCATGGACCCCACGATGGCCACAACACCTCCCATACCCATCTGCGATCCAAGGGCAACGGCGGCATTACCGCTAGTAGTAGGTGCTGCAGTTCCCGAGCTCGTGGGACTTCCAGAAGTAGAAGCATTGGTAGATGTGCCAGATGTGCCAGTTGCAGTTCCATTGCTGTTCGAAGCAGAACCTCCAGTCGCCTGTGTAACAGGAGCAGCAGCCTTTCCAACAAGAAGTCCCTGAACATAGCTCAACGCACTCAAAGATTCCCCAACACCTCCCGTCTTCGTGTCGTCATCTTTTCCATTCCAGGACAATGAACACCCAGTACTCGAGCAAGCATCAGCGGCAGCTTCGGCGGTGCTGGTTAAGACTTTGACGATATCGCTGGAGGTGTATGGCGCTACTTTGATGGTGTCGACGAGGTTCTGGCCGAATATCCCTTTCATGGAGTGCATGTCCACATTGCAGGTTCCAGACCCTTCGCAAGAAATCTCGGTGGCGATGCCTTTTGGGAAGAACAGATCGAGGTTGGTCTTGAGGAGACCATCGAGTGCTGTCTTCCAGTTGTTTTGCTCATCTCCGCTTGAGATGTTATACATGTGCGCTGCCCCGCTAATGTATGTACCTGCAACGTACGAGAATTGGACCTTGCTGAGCGAGGTGCAGTTCTGAATCGCGTCGGCACCGTCATAGACATTATATTCATCATCGATAAATCCAATGGATGTTGTCCAATTGTAAACCGTGAACGCCCAGTCAGAATAGGTTGTGTTTCCAGTGTAGCGTGCAAGACGAGAAGCGAGTTGGAAGAAATCTCCGTTTGAGACGCCGTTCTTGTAGCTGTACCCGGCGTTGAAGGAAAATATTTGCCACCTGAGACCACCTTCACATGTCTTGGTATCCCAGCGAAGTGCTTGTTCGTTGAATACTGCATCGGCAAGTGAAACCCAGGATTTGCCCTCTGGAGCTGGGAAGTTTTGTTCAGCAGCAGACATGGCAGCAAGAGCCCACGTTGCCTGGTCGTCATTCCCCAATGTTTTGGTCTGATTGAGGGGCATGAAGTCGCCATCTTGTCCTTGTTGAAATTGGAGTGCTTGGCTGACGATTCCATTGTATTGACTATCGCCGGTCAATTGCCAGTACTGGATTAAGGTATCCCACATTGCTCCAGCGTTCCACCAGTAGTACGGCTCAGACAAGAGTCCAGGCACTTCCCCAGTTTCATTGCCGTTGTAGTAACCCACTAAGACACTCGCGATGGACGAGGCAGTGGCCTTGATGGAATCTTTGGCTGAATTAGACTCTCTGTGGAACTCTGGAGTCTTTAATGCTACTCACCATCACTCTTCGCGTCCAAATCAAAGGCACGAACAGGGACTAAAGAAAATGCCGCGAGGGCAGCGAGTGTATTGGCGCGAACCATAACGAGAGTGATGATCACGAATGATCGAAAAGATAAGAAAAAAGAGTAAATAAACAACTCTCAATGGGGAAAAGAGAGTTTACAGAATGCGGATGGGCAAATAAAGTTCTAAAGAAGGTGGTCCTCGATTTATAAATCAAGATCGTGGCAGATTTTAAAACTCCAGGCGGAATACGAGCGGCGGCCGCCCTTGGCAACGGCACAGCTGCCCCTGGAATTCTTTGATAGCCAACTAAAGCCTAGTGTTCAACGCTGCGCCCCCTCTAACCGAAGCATGGAATCTCGGATGCCCCTTCTGGAAAACTTCATACCCGCCGTCATATGCACCGTTGAATAGGCAATTATCTCATTGGTCCCTCACGAATACAATGTACGAAATACAGTTTGATAGCATCACTACCGGGAAAATTATCCGGGAAGGGCTGAACTACCTGCCGGGTTCCGAGTTGTGTATCCATCTTATCTTCTCCCCATTGAAAGTGTTGGCCCAAAGGTGCTTTTCTAGAGACAAAAAATCATCCGGAGGCAATCTTGGAAACCTCGTGTTGTTTCTCGGGTTCAAAAGTTGTTGAAGATTGCTTACTGTACATCTGTGCGAATTCGTCCAGGTTTGGGATAGGACTTGGGATAGGGCTTGGCAGAGGCTGCGCCTCCCCCGCGATATATTCCTTCTGTACCTGACTACCTGCATGGAGTACCTGCATTATCACCGATGTCATGGAGCTATTTTCGGGAAGAGTTGCGCAGAATAATGAAAGTTGTTTACCATTGATGTGAATGCAAGAGATAATGAGAAGATGAGAAGAGGAATGGGGCAATCAATCACCACTGTCAAATAATGGGGCACTGTCGACACCCAGGATATTTCGACAGTAGGAAGAATCAAAGTTCGAAGTAGGAAGTTCTTTTAGACGATCAAAGCCGGCCAAAAAAAAAGACGAAAATAAGAGCTATGTGTCTATTTCCCGATCGTACGTCAGATCTTGTGCTATTTCTCCCACGCACACCTTGCCATTCCACCGCGTTGTTATCGGAGCTGTGCCTTGATCTCCGAAGGGTGAGTTTCTGTTTATATACACATGCTCTCTCTAAAACCATGTATGTGCTCGGAAACTGAAAATATATTGGTAGGGCTAGGAGTTCTGAACTCATCATGAAACACTGCGAGACCATGAATTCACTGCTGACACGTGTCAACGTCCTGGTCTCGTGCATATATATTGACTTTGCTCCTCCGCAATATTTCCTGGCAAGCCTCAGCCAAACCTTGAGCGATGGTCATATTTCCTGGAGCATTAGTGCGGTGAATGATATGTATACATGACGTCTATTAGTAATGCAAAATCCGAGTTCAAGCAAAAGGTGTCAAGCTCAGACTAAGGATTTTGCAATCGTCGAGGTCACAAGACAATATCATTTTACTGTCAGCACTCATTTTGTTGTCGATTCGTGAAGCTATTCCGAAAGGGACTATTATTCTGGAAGCTTGCAAATATCATGCACTTGAGATCTTACGTTGCAACATCCTACGTCCCACCACAGGCATATTAGAGGGTACATTCCATTGATTCCTGTGATCCCCAACGTGCCAGGTAGATCGGTGATGGCGAAACCGAGTCCATAGGCCTGTTCACCCGCAGAGTACCCTGGGACCGCAACATGTGGCGCTAAAACTGTTGCCAGTCCTTTCAAGGGAGAGCCCTTAGTCGAGGTGGTGTTTCTGTCAAGTTGATCTTTGCTGCTCGCCAGAACGTGCTTGTACAGAGTCAAAAGATCGAGGATAGTGATCTGCACTCCCGCTGCACCACAACAGGCAGTACCATCACATACATGGGCACCTCATTCAAAAAAAAAGGAACCTGTCTTCCAGGGCAATGTAGCCCTTTGCGGCATTATCAAGACCATTGTTTCGCTGGGTCGTAGTCCGAGTCATCCCCAGAGGTTCAAAGATTCGTGCGCTGAGAAATTGACCCCATGTTATATCACTGAGTCTCCGGATCAGTATAGCTGCAAGGCCAAACCCTCAATTCTGGTAGAGGAAACTTGTCCTAAAGTCGTGGACTTTTGGAAGCGTGGCCATGAGCGACAAGGTTTCTTCTTGGGCCGGAGATATTCGTCCGAATTCCTGCATCCAGAATTGCACCTGCGAGGCAAGTCCCGGTCGATGTGACATGAGGTCGATAATAGTGCGTTTTTCCTGAAATTCCGAGGTTTTTGCTTGAGGTCCGGAAGGATATCTGTAAGCTTAGTGTCCCAATCTAGCTTCCGTTCATCCACCAACATTCCAATACCCAAAGCAGTCATTCCTTTGCTGAGAGATGCCACATGGTAGAGGGTATTTTCATCTGGAGGCAACCTCTTTTCGACATCGCGATACCAATAGCCTGCGGTGTGGATGACTTCACCGTGATGCAGAACCCCCGGGAGTGCCTGAGGACTCGCAAATTTTGGCAATCATAGGACCAAGGGCCTGAAGACGTGAGACGAGATTCATGTTGGCGCTCTCTGACTCTTGAATTGTAGAGACTAGTCAGCAGAGAAAATCATAGGATCTGCCATATCCTGCACAATTTACCTAATGTCGCTGCCAGTGCACTCGAAGGCAGCAGAAACTGCTACATAGAGCTCTTGATTTGCTCGCCCATTTCAACGAAACACTTCCAGAATTTGATCTTTCTGAAAAGTCGTACCTAGAGTCACAATCACACTATCCTCTGCGAGACACCTTTGATTTGTACTCTGAATTCTGCCTCAATTCACTGCAGTACAACCGTCCTTGGAAAGAGTCTTAGTGCGAGTTCCTTTCATTTGGTACTGTTAAGAATAAAACCGAGACTAAGTAATATGCAAGGGGGAATATGGTATTGTCTTACAAGTCCAACACCAAAAAAGAATCTCTCTCTTAAACAAGAGGATTTGAGGGGTTGTCATCGACGACTGCTTCTGCGAAAACAGACCGAGACCGAACGTCTATCTTCCTTCATGGCGCCTGCCACCGCAACCTCATCTGCGTCCAGCCTTTCCATGGTGTGCAGGTGGGGCTTGGAGACTGGGATTTTTGGGGTTGATGGAGGAGGAAGCATATCAAGATGAGGTGGATCAGCTTCTGGCTATTGGTTTCGCGTTGACAACCGGGGGTTACGCTCAACCGCGGGCCAGA
This sequence comes from Cadophora sp. M221, assembly GCA_017366145.1. Classification (NCBI taxonomy): domain Eukaryota; kingdom Fungi; phylum Ascomycota; class Leotiomycetes; order Helotiales; family Ploettnerulaceae; genus Cadophora; species Cadophora sp. M221. The sequence goes on along the minus strand of JAFJYG010000284.1, from coordinate 36,118 downwards.
CCAGTTGAGGATATGGTGGGGCCTGTAGCATTACAATAGTGCTCAGGGGCGCTCAGGTCATGATCAGGAATGCTTACCCTTGGCTTAAGATAGAGCAGCAATTACTCTGGTCCAAAGACGGAGGTAGACTTTGGTGGGGTCATTTTTCGTCTGAGATTGTAGTGACAAGACTTCCCCACATTACTTGTAGTCAAACTACGCTGCGTGCTAAGGAAGTACTTACGTATCCTCCAGTCCCAATGCCAAATATCACTTTATACAGTGAACGTGTCTAGATATGCTTAAATTAGTTTTGTATTATCATTACAGCTCCTGTGCCGAGAGAAAGGACGTACGACTGAACGAGGTCTAACTCTCTGCAGGGCTGCGAGACCCACAAATTTCCCTTCATCACTACCTAGAGACGACTGTAGGAGACCTTATTTCTCAGCACACGTGAATTTATATAATAGAAAGTTATTTAAAAGCAATTAAAGAACACATTCGGACTAGTCGAGAGTGAAGGAATAAATCTAGAACGAGTCTTAGGAGAATCTCAGTCGCAAGGGAGCCAAAATAGAATCTGAACCTAGAGAAAGAAATAACTCAAACATGCAGCTCAGGAATTCTTACCCTCAGCCCAAGTTAAAGTAGTAGCTGCTCACGTCCAAACACGAAGCAATACCACTTTCATCCATAAAAAGACGTCAGAAGTAAGTTATTTGAACGGCTTATCTATTCACCACGGATGTTTAACCTCACCTTGTTTTAATGCACTTTACTTGGCGTTCGAAAGTTGTAGGCTTGTAGCTGATAAGGACACTGAACTAAAAGAACATCAGCAAATTCAAATGTTTATTTCGAAATCACGGCTCCTTCAGAAATGGCAAAAGAAAAACTGTCAGGTTGGCCATAGAAAAACGTGATTAACAAAATGGTTGTTCCTACTTACATATGACAACACTCTTGATAGCGCCTGCTTTAAATCGTATCTTCCTTCAGCTTCAACATTCCTATCTCCAACTTATCCATTATTCTTGAAGAGGGCCAGGAGCGACTTTTTTGCTGTCGGATTGCAAGTGGGGCATTTTTCTATTTGAGGCATCGGTTTCAAGAAGATCAAAGCTGGCATGTTTCCTCATCGTTCTTCGCATTGGGGAAGCATTGCTTTCTTAGCCTCGTCACATTGCTTAAGCATGATATCCCCAATCATTTTCTGACACTTAGTGCAGCTATAGCGGTACTTTATGCACATGGTAGCTGGACCATGTAGACTGGAAGTGGACCTCAGTTGAAGATTGTAATCGTGAGGTTGTATGTTTCTTGAAAATTCATTTTGCTCAAAGAGCTTCAGTAAGAAAAGAACCAGGAAAAAGATGTGGCAGGAAGCATTTATAGCTCGTGGAGTGGTTGTTTTAGTTGTATGATTCATGAGATTCTAGGTCAACGTTAATCTTGATACCAGAGCGCTCATTATTCAAGTCACGTAATGTCCAAAAATAAATCAAAAGGAACTTCACAAAGAAGGTCTTGCAGCATTTTAGTCAAATTCATTTTCTTTCATATCCCTACAAGTCCAAATATCATTTAAGTTTCCAGCCTTATCTATCTCCCTAGTACCAGTCCAAGCCCCTCATTTCTCCTTCATTCCAAAGACTTTTCTAATCTTAATTTTTACTTTCCGTATAGTCTCCACATCTAGCTCTTTGCATGATGGACATATGTCTAGCGTACACGTGTAGGTATTGTACTTCAACTTTGAAGGGCATGAGCTAGTATCGAAACTAAACTCAGAGCAATGCCTTTTGTGGTCCATCGCCACATTGCGACATTTGCAGTTCCACAATGCCTGAAGTTCGGTGCACATATTCTCGAGATTTTCGTGTGATGTTTGTAGGTTTCGTAGAGTACGGTTGTCTCCTGGTATGGATCGCTTGAAGCGGCGAATCTGTCAAGTTCTATGCTGGGGCGAGAAAATACGTTAAGGATAAGCATTTGAGAATAAATAATATATATTCTAAGAAATAAAGAATGGAAATTTATTCCGGTGTATTAGTTTAAATATAAACAACAGTTCACTTTCTTTGTCTACAAAGAAAGAAGTCTGTCGTAGAACCAAGGTCTATTATCCAATCAAGAAGTCACATCCTTTCAACCAAAGCGGGACAAAGTTATTCACCACCCAACAACGATGAGGACAGGAGCTATCAAAAAATCGGGACGCAACGAACACAGCATCCACCTGTCGTGATGATATCCAACCCTGCCTGATCTCCGAATACATCGCCACCCAATTGCCGCGTCATCATAGCTGAAGCAGCATCCCCGATCTCGACATTATGACAGCCCTGTAGCCCTACAACTCACTGCATGAGTATTGAAATATATGATAATTTATCTACTTCGTAAGAAGGGGCATAATTCATCCGAATTCAGATAAGTTAATTGTCAGCAGCCGTTGCAGAAATGCTTAAGCCGAGAGACCATTCAGGCCACCGAGACATGTTGTTAGGCACTCCCAATGTAATATTATGGATCTTTCCGTGAACATTGTAGAGTTGTGAGGCAACCGCGGTGCTGCAGCCAATGTGGCGCTTAGGGCTGAACACAGAGTCCGACACAATACAGTATCAGCCCATTGCTGGTCATGAGCCTTAAGCCGACTTTTGCCATAAAACTTATACCTCCGTATGTTAACAAGGCTTGAGGGCTGAACGGCCTTGAAACAATTGTTCAGCTAGGAATTTGCCGAAGACTCTGTGTGCATCACATTCCCCTTGTTCCGAGCCGGGTTGTTACTGCTTGATCTTACGTCGTACAGCTTTGAATAATCCCGCCTTACGTTGATGGTCAAGAGACACTGCTTTTGATTTCTTTATCTTTGTATGGATTTTGATTTTGCAAAAGAAAGGTAGGCAGCTATGGAATTGTCGTACGGTTATTGGCTATTTTGGGCTATACTTTGGAATCTTCGAGATCTGGAGCACAGATCTTCCAAAGTGTAGAGATTGTTTGGAGTGTAGGAAGGATATTTGTTAAGTTTTCAGGCATCAGGTACGTAAGATATGCACAGAGTCATCGGGAAGTTCCTAGCTGAGCAACCAAGAAGTCTCCGTAAGGCGGCGGTATCTAAGAGGCATATGAGCGTCTGAGCCTCCACTTTAAACGCCATAGAGCAGTCCTGGGCAAAATGGCGTTGGGAAAGTCCTGCCTATTCTTCAGCCCTACCAGTTTCTCAGTCATTTTGAATATAAATTATCCCCACCCAACCCTCCATTGAATCAATTTCTCTTCTAGAGTATCGCCGCTCTAGTTCTCTAACTCTCAATAAATTTGATCAAAAACATCATCAGATATACAACTTTCTATCCAGCCCAAAACAGACACCTTGTGAATCGAACAATGGACACTAGACCCGTCTCCACAGGCCCTCCAAGCATTGCCTTGAAACTCAGCTCCGCTGGCCAGAAGCAGCAAAAGGTTGACCCCAAGTTCATTCCTGGTTTGATCTATAAAGTCGAGCCTGAACTAGGACTCAATTTTTCAGTCAGCGCACTTATTACGTCCCAACCGTCCTCAGTCGTCGCTGGGAAGGTTGCCCTCGGTGCAAAATTGGACCCCAAATACCAAGCCACTGATTTTGACACTTGGTACAAAGTCGTCTTCGAGCCACAGGTCTCCATAGCTGCCAAGGAAGCCAATGCTGCAGCAGACAATCATGCAGTCCCAGGATATGTATTGAAGCTGATCCAGAAACTCCACTCCGTCTCCGTTGTTGAGACTGTTCATGCTCTTCAGGAAGGACCTCCACCGGTGAACCCCACTGACGATCCTCGAAGCGGAAACGAAGGATACTTGGGTCCAGCACCAGGTGGCATTGATGCACGCTATGCTTGGGGATTCTCAGGTGGCGATGGAGCAGGAGCCAACGTCGTCGACATGGAGCAGGGCTGGGATCTTAACCACGAGGATCTTACCGCCGCCAACATCAGTCTGATCTCTGGAACAAACTCAGCCTACTTTTCTCATGGCACCTCGGTCTTGGGTGAAATTCTGATGGTCGATAACAAAATCGGCGGGGTGGGAATTGCGCCCTCGGCCAAAGGGCGTGTGATCTCTCAACATCAGCCAGGCGGGTACAATACCGCGGCAACCATCATCGATGCCATTGCCCATATGAGCTTTGGAGATGTTCTGATCCTCGAAGCACAAGAGACTGACCCTGTTGGCGGACTCTATTTCTGGCCGGTAGAGATTGCTGACGCCACGTACGAAGCGATTCGGCTCGCTACTGCTCTGGGCATTACAGTGGTTCAGGCTGCTTGCAACGGTGGCTACGACCTCGACGCCTACGTCAATCTTTCTGGAAAATCGATATTCAATCGTTCCAGCAAGGACTTCCGCGACTCAGGTGCAATTATGGTTGGTGCTGGAAGTTCGGTAGCTCCTCACGCCAAGCTCAGCTTCTCCAACTATGGTTCTCGTGTCGACGCATATGCATGGGGAGAAAATGTGGACACAACCTCGACTAACGATGCTGGAACAGACAACACGCGCTACACCACGGGCTTCAGTGGCACGTCGAGCGCAACACCCATCGTGAGTGGCGCTGCAATTGTTGTTCAGGGACTTGCAAATGCAAGTCTTGGATATAAGCTGTCTCCTCTTCAGGTCCGCCAGATCGTGACAACTGGGGGGACTGACAGCAAAAACACGTCGGCCATTGATCGCATTGGACTACAGCCCAACCTCAAGGCCATCATCAATGGGTCTTATATCAATCTCGCACCAGACGTCTACATCCGTGATCAAGTTGGCGACATCGGTAACGCAACGAGCGGCGCAGTCTCGGCAAGTCCAGATATCATTGTTCGACAGCAAGCTGTTGCAGACCCCCAAACGGCTTTTGGTCAAGGGAGTGGAACTGAGAATAACTCCGCTTTATCTCAGCCAGTAGTAGCTGGTAGAAATCAATCTATCTATATCCGCCTGCTCAATCGCGGCGGGTCTGCTGCAGCACCGTCGACAGCCACTGTGTACTGGTCTCAACCCAGCACGCTTGTGTCCCCCAATCTCTGGAACAAGATAGGAAGCGTATCATTCCCTTCTGTTCCTACTGGCCGTATCCTCACTGTCTCTCCACTCTTGGCTTGGCCGGCTGCCAGCGTACCACCCACTGGTCACTACTGCTTCATCACCATAGCCAGTGCAAACGCTGATCCAGCACCAAACCTTCCCAATAATTTCCCAGACTGGGTCAAGTTCGTGCAAAGCAATAACAATGTTGCCTGGCGCAACTTCAACGTCATTCCCAGCCCACCATCTGGCACAGGACGCCCCTTTCACAAATTCCCATTCAAGATCCCCGGCGCCTTTGATGCTCCCCGCAAGTTTACGATCAAGGGTCTTGGCAGCCTGCCTCGCGCCTCGCAGGTGCTGTTGAGGGCACCGTTGACACTGGCTCGGGCCTTGGGAATCACGCTTCGCGATGGAGAAATTGACCACGATCATGTCTTAGTGCCCCTACACCCCTTTGGAGCTGTCAACATTGGAGAAGGGGTCCTGGCCATCGGCAGCGCCGCCGACTGCGAGTTGCATGTTCGAGTTCCTGATGAGACTTACAAGAAGAATGGGCAATTTGAATTTGCGGTGAGCCAGGAATGGGAGGGTATTGAAGTCGGGAGGTTGACCTATCGCTTTGGTCCCGAAGCGAGCTTGGGCAAGGGAGATGGAGACCATGGATGTGGAGGACACCACAAATGTGGCTGTGGATGCCATCATGGTGGATATTGAGCATCGTTGTAGCTCTTTCTCACTATTGTATCGTTCGTTGACGTGTTTCTGGCGGCCACAAATGAATGAATATTGAAAAGCTTCATTTGCCTCGTTCCTAAGTAGGCTGCTCCATTTTCGACCCATTGGGTACCCAATGCACGTGCGTTTTTATCAAACCTCGCTTAAATTTTATCGGGGCTGCTCGGACTAGTACTGCGAATGATACTATTCGCGAATTTCGCGAGTTTTAATATTTCTACCCTCAAAATATCTCAGGGACAAGGGTGGCACGGGCCCATGGGTACCCATTGGGTTGAAAATGGAGCAGCCTATTCCTAAGTACATCATATGACAAAATTCGCACTCCATCTTCGAATGCCTTCAAATCCCCAAAGTCTACTCGCAGTAACAAATTCGAGCCAATCGAACAGTTTATTAGCTAAGTAGAAAATATCAAGCCCGGGCGTGAACATAGAGTGATGGGCCGAAACCCCAAACCACACAACAAGAGGATCGCATGGAGTGGGTAAGGGGGAATTTCTTTGGCTAGGAAATAACAGATCAATCAAATTTAGAGATATCTCATATAACGTCTGTCCCTGCGTCGCGAGACGCACCCCGTGGCGAGACGAATCTATAGTTTTAAGATTGTAAAAAATTTCTTGGCAAGTTTATAAAGTTGTTGTTGATATTTTACTTTCTTTAATTATTTCTCCCTATAGAAATCACTTAGCCATAAAGAAAAGGCCATGGTTAATCATGCTGTCGATCGTTTAATTGCCGCCACCGATTACCGTTTCGGCTGGTCCCCCCTGCTCAATTACGACTACTAGGGTCTCTTCACAATTCGGAGCACTTAGGGAGAGGTTCTATAAAAGAAGAATATAGCTTCAAGTTTTGAAGATGCTTAGTGGAGAAAAGCGTATATTACGGGAGTTATGCCATTCGAGGAGAGGGGCATGATCGCCACATGTTTTCGCTTTAGGATTTAGTGCACTCGCTTAAAGGGCATATCACTATATTCACGCCCAGTCTCGCTACCCTCCCTCCAGCCACAACCCTTAGGCCAGATCATGTGTGTGCCGTGCAGGGCAGGTTTCCATCCGCGTGGCGGCGCCCCAGCGCCCAGGCACCAGCGTGGTCTCCAGTCTCCTCCTACGCCACCATCACGACGGTAGGACAATATGGACAGGGCCAGTCAGGTACTAGTGCAAGACGTGCCTCCCGGCATACCGACATCATATCGTGCCATGGCAGATCATAGCGATGTGCCTCGCTCTACCCTCCATCATCATGCTCGCGGACGTCGCTCGAAAGACGCGAAGGATCAGGACCAGCGGTACCTCAAGCCGTACGAAGAAGATGTCGTCGTTAAGTTCCTGGTGCAGATGTCCAACCTTGAGCAGCCAATACGGATGAAGTTTATTCCGTCAATCAGGTGCGACGATCGACGAGGCCATTGGTGCTAGCGAAGGGGACAGGGGAGGGGAAGGTGATGAGCTATGAGGACCTTGTGGAAGCACGAGCGAAGCGTGTCGAAAAAAGAGTCTGCCCAGGAAGCCAAGGGTAAGAGAAGACGCGGTCGGAAGCCTAAGAGCAGTCTGCCTAACTTGCCCGAGCAGAGGAAGGCACCGCAGGCACGGCGCGACGTGGCCGGAAGCGCAAGAGCAGGACGCCAGAGCCAGAGGCAGATGAAGGTACTGTAGACACGCTGAGACGTACTCGGAAACGCAAGAGCCCGCGCAAGATGCGCCTAAGCCGAGCAGCATAGTTGCGCCAGCACAGATCGTGCCAGAACCATGGAGAGCTCCAGTGGCGCAGATGTTTTAGCGAGAGGGGACAGCCGCACGATATTTTGATGGAGTCGATAGACTGATCCTCGGTGGAGGCAAGCTCAGGCTGGTTTCGAGACTTGTTGCTATATCTTATACTAGAGTTTAATGTTAATCTTCGTTGGGTTTTGACAAACACAGATCGGCCGTACCAACCTCTGCCCGCTGTTGCTCTCGCCATCGTTGTGCCCTTTGTTCTGTATCTTGTGTGTTGCCTCTTATCGCTGTCACTATTGTGCCACGCCGTTGTCATCTGCGCTGCTGCTAATACTGTCCTCACAAAGTCATCGTCGCCTTGCGTGCTGATACCTGGCTCCTCTCGGCAGTCTCTCAACCGTTACGGACTCTTGATAAGGTCATCCTCATATTCGTAAGCGATCTTGCAAGAGGAGCGGGAGGCTATGGCTGAAAGTCGAGTTCGTTCATGGCAGAGCGTAAGACAATTTGGGACAAAAGAAACATCGGAAGCGGAAGCCGGAAGTTGAAAAGCCAGAAGTGCATCGCTTCAGAAGCACTTGTTGGCTGCGCACAGGGCCACTTTTTGCTTCTGATCGGAGGATGTCGGGAAACGGGAATTTGCAGGCAAGGAGCGTAGGCACAATTGTCGCAGCCACACTTCCGGCAGCCACAGATTTTATTACAATTACACTACATCATGTGCTCGTGGATGACGACAGCGCAACTTGCAACGCTTGAAGCCGATCCTCAACTTGCCTACACAGTTTCGAGGAAGGCCCTTGGATGGTTGTGTATCCCGACAACGCTCGATTATACATTGCCTTTGCCATGTCTTTCCGGTCGGTTTGCGAGAAGAGGTCTCCAATGGCGAACACAGTATTCAACGCTGGTAAATAAGACGACGCAAGTTCAAGACCAAGAGCGTTCTCATAGCCTTGCAGCGTCCGGTCGTACATCGCCTCCGCCTCGGCTAGCTTGCCTTGGTCAGCGTAGAGCATGCCTAGGTTGTGGACCGTTAAGAGTGTCGATGTGTGCTTTGGCCCAAGTGCATCCTCGAGTCCCTTTAGCGCTTGTCTCATCGTTATCTCTGCTTCATCTAGCTTATGCTGAAGTCGGTATAGGTTGCCAAGATCACACACTATATATAGTGTAGATGAATGATTTGGCCCAAGTGCCTCCTCGTAACCTTGTAGCGCCCGAGTGAACATGGCCTCCGCTTCTACTAGCTTACCTTGGTCGGAATAAAGCTTGCCTAGATTGTGGACCGTTAAGAGTGTCGATGTGTGGTCCGGTCCAAGAGCCTCCTCTTTGCCTTGGAGCGCCCGAGTGAACATGGCCTCCGCTTCTACTAGCTTGCCTTGGTCGGAATAAAGCTCACCTAGGTTATGGACCATTAAGAGTGTCGATGGGTGGTCCGGACCAAGTGCTTCCTCCCTGCCTTGGAGCGCCCGAAGATACATATTCTCGGCATCGGCCAGCTTTCCTTGGGAATAGTAGTCAATACCTAGGTCATTGACCGCTGAGAGCGTCGATGTGTGGTTCGGTCCAAGTGCCTCCTCATAGCCTTCGAGAGCCCGAAGATGCGTCTTCTCAGCCTCGGCCAGCTTGCCTTGTTTTTGGTAGAGGATGCCTAGGTTGTGGACCGTTGAGAGTGTCAATGTGTGGTCCGGTCCAAATGCCTTCTCCTTGCCTTGGAGCGCCCGAATATACATCTTCTCGGCCTTGGCCAGCTTGCCTTGGGCTACGTAGACGATGCCTAGGTTGTTGACCGTTGACAGTGTCGATGGGTGGTCCGGTCCAAGTGCCACCTCCTTGCCTTGGAGCGCCCGAATATACATCTTCTCGGCCTCGGCCAGCTTGCCTTGGTCTCTGTAGAAGTTACCGAGATTGTGAAAAGCCCAATTCACTCTGTCTATATTTAAATTACTATCTACTATAAAAACGTTTTGTCGCGTCGCATGCTGAAGAAGTCGCCGTTGTAAGAGCCACGAGTCCTTTTCATTTGTCCTAGGAACCTGTGAGGCCACACAAGTCAAGGCCAGACGTGCAAGGCTCTCGTCCCACTTATTGTTGAGCACAAACACCGTCCATGAGTGGACACAACTATGCACACTGTACCCTCTAGGCCCAACCTGCTGCTGAGGAGACGGGTCTAGATCAACCAGTCCGAAATTACAAAGTAGAGTAATGGCCTCATTAAAGTTCAGTTCGTCTTTAGTAAGCTTCTGTATCGATTCGTCTGCGGAATTTGCATGTTGAAGGAGGTCGAACCACAGGTCCTGTCTATCAAAATATGCCCACAGCTTAAGTAGTTTGGCTGATGCCCTATTTTGCTGTTGGATCCGATCGAAAGTAATCTGCCATGTCGTATGCAATGTGCAATCTTCATATGAATTCATTAGGGGACTTGTCGTCTAAAGTTTTAACCATGATGCCTTGTAGAGCCGAAGATAATCCGAGAAGCTCGTTATCACGTACTCGAGGTATGCCCCTGCCGTGGATAGAGCAAGTGGTAGGCCGTCTAGTTCCTTAACTAGTGCTATAGCATCGGGATCTGCCTTATTAATATGATATTTGCTCTCACTATTAAATTATACCGACATACCCTTCTTAATGCCCTTACGTCCTAACATGTTAGACACAATCTCAAGACCTTCCCTAATATCTGGCAGTTTCTAAACATGAATTCGTATACCTTGCCTGACTTGCAACGACCGTGTCGTGATAATGATCAAACCGTGATCAGACCGAGGGAGGAATTGACGTATGTCGACTGCCGAGTTGTTGGGATTACCAGATATCTTAGGATTGTCGAAGTTATCGTAAATTATTAGCCACCTTGCATTCTGCGGGAAATCAAGCCAGCTCTTGACTTCACTAACAACTTAATCGAGGTCTTTATCTTTGTCTACGCTTGATAGCATAGTAGTTGAAGGGTAATGCCTTAGCACCTGCTGAGCGACGTCCCGAAAACTTAGCCTAAGAGAGTCCTCGCTATTCGCGTTCAACCAGAAGATCGCTATATATTTCTCCTTGTGTCGTCTGGCATATGTGATCGCTAGCTGAGTCTTTCCCATGCCACCAAGGCCATGCAGGACGACACAGGAACGACTGCTATAACCATGAAGTAGCTCGTACATCTTCGACAGCTCCTTTTCTCTCGCAACAAACTGTGCAGCTTCGGGAAATGACGTAAGATTAAGCCCGACGGCAAATTGTTCGAAATCGACCCCTGTGCTGGTCAGTTTCGTTGCTTCAGTAGCACATCTCTTTTAACAACTTACCTTTGTATAGCCTGTGGATCTCATCCTCCAGTCGCCTAAATGCCTGGTCCTTCCTCTCCCCGTAATTTGGCACTATAGACACATCAAAGATCCCGATTAGGCAGTACGCTACATCTTCTTCAATAGTAGTAGTCCGGCGCTCTGCCCAGGATCTGCGCTCTTTGATACTGAAATTCGACAATACATCGCCTCGGAGAACTTTGTTTGCGATGCCGGTGATTTCGTATATCTTAGACTCAAGCGACAACTTGCTCCCAAGTCGCTCACCCTCTAAGCTAAAGAAGTCAACCAGTCTTGGTGCAATAAGCTCCTGAAGCGTCCAGCCTCGAGTGAACCAACGACTCTTCTTAAAGGCTTCCTCCCATGCCCTCTGGTCATCTACCCCGTTGTCAGGCTTGGAGATATCCGAAAGGTAGACGTAGCAGCGCGTAGCGTTTTGATACCACCGAAACATAGAGTTGATCGCCGCGCCAAGCTCGACCGCATTCTTCTTATCGATGCAGCAGGTGTCCACCCAGAAATATTCAAGCCTATCCACTGCGGCCTGCTTCGCGCAGAATTGTATCTTCCTCCACCCAGCCTTGTTTATAGTCTTGCACTTGTCCTTGCCCTTCTTCAATTCTTGATAGGTGACCTCCTCCTCGCCCCAGGTATGAGAGAGTATTGCGTAGGCAGGGACTTCGCCGCTGGTAGGCTCGCGAAAGACGATCTCGCCGTCGGGTTTGCGCTGAAGAAGGCGTAGAAAAGCCATAGCCGCGGGTCGGGTGCGTTCTCATGGCAATCGCGACTCGTATTGCTCGTTCGGCATATTGCGCAAGCACTGCGATTCAAGGTCGACAGATGTAAAGCAGCCGTCGTAGGACTAATTGTGAGAAGGACATGCCGGCGTGATCGTACGCGCTGCCCACGAGGCTGCGTCGTGGCGCAATTTGGCCAGCCACTTGCATGGCCAAGGTAGACAGAACGCAAAAAGGACGCTTCAAACCTTAAACACGGCAGACCGATTCTCGGGCAGGCTGGCGTTGTTGTCAGTCTTAGATCTTATGCTGGTTTTCCAAAGTTGAAGAGCGGCAAGAATAGGACGGGACGGTCATGAGGCACAGGGCAACAAGTTGCGCTGGTCGGGGGAAGGGCTGGATGACGTCGGAAAGCGGAATTTTCCGGTAAGATACAAACGTCATAGCCACACATTTAACAGTCAAAGATTTTATTACAATTTAACCAAGATTACTATAGCCACACCGCTGCTGACCAGGATCCTTGATCGCTTAATTGGAGGAGGTATTATCGTCTTCGGCGACGTCGTGTGACAGGCCACGCCTCAGCCGCCACAAGAGTGGCAATAGCATTTAAGCATTATAGTAGAATCTGGATGTTTATATTAAATCGATCTATGTATTCAAAAGGTGATAAAAATTTAATAGTGTTGTCGTACATCAAGGGGTCTTATTTTGGTGTAAAAGGAGGCTCTTTGTAAATTCAAGGGGCGGCGACGACGCGATCTTAATTTTCGGAATTGATAGGTCAGGAGTGTTTGGGGGAGGTAAACAATGCAACTGAACTGAAAATGGATATAAATTTTAGAGCGTTCATAGATGTTATGTTGCTTGAACTCGAAGTACCTACGATTTGTCTCGTTACAGGGGGCGTCTCGGTACGCAGGGATAGACGTTATCAATAGAAAACAATTGACAACAATAGTGAATCAAAAAGTTTGTATTAAATAGAACATGTGTTTAACGCCGTGTTGTTGTGTTATCAAGTGTTGGGCCCCTTGGTACATGTGGAGGACAGCGCAGTCATGAGACAAGAGAAGCCTGGGGGCAGTCCCCACCACAAATATAAAATTTGTCTCAGCTAATATATATTATTAAGCACTCAAACATATGGATTCTCTTGTCACGTCGGCGTAACTCCCGAAATCGATTTTTTTTTCCTGTTCCGAGTATTTTTGAAATTTGGAGTTATATTATTTCACAGTAAGACTTTTCTCTAATCACTTCGAATGTTGAAAAGAATTTGATATATATCTGTAATACTTAAATTTGGAATTATAATATCCAAATATATATATCAGTTTGCTGAAGAGCTAGAATTGAAATCGTTTAACCATCGACTACACTCCTCAATAACAATTTATCTCAAGTGCTTATTCGTCCCATTGTTCCGAAGCATCGACGAACTGGTCATCCTCGGTGTCAGCTTCGGTATTTCCATGAGTTGTCACACTCTGAACCTTAACCAGAGCATCGTTCTCATTCTTGCCCTCTGCCTTGGAATTCCCTGAAATGGTTTTCTTGCCGTTGGTGCCCTTGCCATCCACTTGGACATACTCGCTGTCAATCCTGCTTTCGGCAATTCTGTTCCGTGCAACCTTTTGAGCGAATTCCTCGTACAGAGTAAGTTTGGCAGTGGCATTTTCCGGTCGAGTATCATTAGCAGTTTGCGCCATTCCCACCTGGTCGATGTACAGAGGAATCTCGCCATTTAGGATGTCTTCAACAACTGTGTAAGTCTCATGGCGATCCTCATCTCGAGCAGCGTCGAAGTCGCTGAATGAGATACAATGAATACATTCCACTTTCATCTCGATCTCAGAAGACCATGGCTCATCGCAGATAAAGTCAGTATTATGTGTCTGGCAGTTTGATTTGCTTTCGCAAGGTTCGACTGTGATTACAGTGCAGCCACAGGTCCACGTGATCAATATCTCGGTGCACATGCTGGCGATTCAGTGGGGGTGCGTCTGGTGTAATTGGGCTGAACTTGCAAAGATGATGAGGGAAGTAGCTGGTCTGTGGAGGAGGCGTGGGTGGTAATGTCGCTTGCTGGCTTTAGGAAACAAGTCATTACTGGAGTGGATTTTCGGTGATTTTATAGATCTGCAGCAAATCAGTGTTTAGTGTTCCAACAATGAGTACAGTGTCTTAATAGATTTCTTTATCACATTGATCGAATTTTATATGGGTCCGCATCTCAAGGTTTGTTCAAGTTCTGCTCAAACTCATGGAGTTCACGCCGAGTCAAAGGGAACATCCGCCAATCATGCAGAGAAACAAAGCCACATCACGTCAAAGACGCAGATTTTCCTTCACTAGGTACAAAGCGTCCCATGGATCCTTTATCTTCTTCATGCCTTCCCAACGAACTCATTCCTTAATCCTCTGCCTGTAAAACCAAACCCTAGCTTCTCGACTTCCGTAGTTAGACTCGTCCACTTTTCCAGCCTCCTCCGTGATTTGCCGCGCCGCAACGCATTTCTTGCAGATATTTGCATCGAAGCGCATGCTGTGAGAATGGACTGTGGTCAACGCGTTTGGGTTGGTGATGGAGAATGCGGGGATGAGCTTGCACTCCGGCAGAACTAGATAATTTCGAAGTCAGCTGTTGATTTCCTCTCAGTAAACCCGGATTGAAGTAGTGGCTTGAGTAAGCCATCCAAGACTTAGAGCGCGATCTATGAGTAAAGAGTGCACAGGAAAAGGAGATGCTCACTGCTCCATACACTGCAACCGCAAGAGTATTGGGTCGTTTGGCCACACATTTTGCCTTCGGGAACTGTTGGGTTTTTATCGTGTCGATTCCGTGAAAGGCGAAACCAAATATGAGTACTGTGATCGATTGAGTTTATTTCTGGTGATTTTTTCCCATGCGGTTCCTGTTCGTGATTTTTCTCTGGAGAGGATATTTATGGTCGCAAGCATCCGACCAAGGCGCGTAGACTCAGCAACGTTTGAACATGTCGCTCGCTTATTTCAAACAAGATTAATACGATATCTGGATGACAGCAACGGCTTTCCGTCCAATAGCTATAACTATGAGCATGTGACACAAAGGTGGGGGGTTAGAAGTGACAGCTCAAAAGTTTAGAAAAGTTATGTTGGCTTGATTTCTCTATTACGCAACCCAATTCCCCGCTGCGTAAAGGCAATCATCTCTAGCCATGAAACATCCTGCCCCTTCCAGCAGCCCCGCATGAATATTCGAGGGGAAAAAGTCACAAGAGGAAGAATTTAAATGTCGAATTCCCAGAGAAAGAAAGCAATTTTTCATTAACGCGAAACGCAAACCAGAAGCATCAGAGACTCAAATGAGGTCAGACTGCAACAACTCGTCGAGCAAAGGGGTATCCATCCCAACGTCCTCTCCAACATCCTCAACATCCTCATACTCCTCATCTTCTTCTTCCTCATCATCGTCAGCATCTTCCTCCTCAGCAGCAACAACAAGACGAACACCATCGAAATCTACACATAGTAGCCCCACCAAAATAAAACAAAATAAAACGAAAAAATAAGGAGAATAAGAAGAAATCTCACCCTCACCACCCTCATCCGAAACCTCCTCGATCGTCTCAATCTCCATTTCCTCTCCACCCTTCGCCTTCTTATACTTTCCGCCTTCGAAGGCCGCAAAGCCCTCGGATTCGTCCTCCTCCTCGCTCTCTGAAGCAGCAGCAGCAGCAGCGGGGCCGAACTCCATGGTGCAGCGGCTGCAGTTGACGCGGGCACGACCAACGCTGATGGTTGGGTTCATGGGGAGGTTTTTGGGATGGGCGATGTCTGGTTGTGGGGAGGGAGGCAGTTAGCTTTTGTTCCGTTGCGCTGTTGGTGTTGGTGGTGGGAGATGGAGAAGGAAAAGTAGGGAGAGAAGTAGAAGAGGAGTAGAAATATAAGTGTAGTTAAATAAAGGGGAAACCTCTCGGCAAGCGAAAAATAAAATCTCGCAATATTCTAAAAAAAAAAACAGGGAGAAGGGATGAGCCTTTTTTTTTAATACATAGGGAATACTTACCGGTGAGCCAGGGGAGGACAGAGTGCTCGCAGAATTTAATCCGCTGGACCTCCTCACAGCCGCAAGCAAACAGAACGCGAATCTCCCAACACATCTTCGTAGTGGTTGGTGGTTGGGGAGTTGTGTTGGTGGTTGAAGGTTGTTGGTGGGATTGGATGAGTTGGGATTTGACTAGATCGAACCGAAGAATTAGATATTTTTCAAACAAAAATTCGAATTTTAGAAGACGAAAGAAAGGGGAAAGAAATCCAGTTTGGTTCTTAATAAACAACACTGAACAGGAGAAAGATGAAAACTCAACGTGGGTACTTACATTGTGTTTGTTTGGGTTTGTGTCTCGTGGTGGTGGAGAAGTTGTTGAAGTTGAAGTTGAAGTTGAAGAAAATTTCGAAAGACTGCTCAGGTTTAAGAGCAAAGAAAATCACTCAAAGGGTTAACACTAATGTCTTAGGCCACATTTTCGAATTGATTTGCGAATCAGGCTCACATTTTCATTCACCTGACTTTAGCAAACTCAAACAGCTGAAGATGGGACTAGGATGGTGGTGGGTGGGGTTTCATCTAGTTTCGTCCTGTTGTGGATAAGCGAGCGAATAATCAATTGCGGATAGCAATACTCATCATTCTTCTTCGAAGGAAGTTATTGATATGAAATGCTAATTCCCATGTTCAAAGGTTGGTTACCATTATTCCAAATATGATTGGCCCAATGATAGTTTCAGCGTGGTGAGACAAGGTGCCCCAGATTACAGACCCCCCTTTTGGGATGATAACACGTACTTACCCATCTTAAATGTAAAGGGTTTCATATCAACGCAAAACGCCACGGTCGAAGGAAAGTTGTTGACAGTTTTAATTTTATCAAAGAAAGATTTTCCGGGTGGTGGGACAAGAAGGCCCGCATCTCTGACATGGGGCAAGGCAATGAAAGAGATCCAGAATTTACGGAACGTGCCGTGCTTGTTAAACAATCCGTTTGATAGAAGATACCAAATGGTTGGATTGTGCTTTGATACCGCAAACAAGATGCCATGTGCTCCTGCTAAAACCGGGGTGGGGAGTGCCCAGGGAAGCAAACTGCAAACGAAATCTAAAAATGTTTCATAAATAACACACAGGCAATGACCGATTCCCCTTCCATTGATATACAGATGCTCGTATTTCTTACAGTTAACAAAGACTCATTTCAACGTTTCAATGTTGTACATAAGTCATCTGTTCAACTGATTCCATCCCAACCCGACCAAGTCAACCACGAATCAGACGCAGATGTTTGGTCCGCAAACGAGGTATAGCTCTCTGGGAGTTCCATCGAATACGACAACGAATCCATAAACTCATCAACAGAAGAGTCAAACAAATTTCCTTGCCCTTGAACAATCCCCGAATTTGAAGTTGAAGGCTGCCAAGCCATATCCGGTTGTTGACTCAGTGGAGCATTTGCTGGAGGATTGCTAGCAGGTCGAGATTTGCGAGAGACGTGTATCGTCCCAATGAGAGCGAGATGAAGAGTGATCTTCTGATTTTCCGAAGTTTGGGGCTGCATCAAAAGTGAGCGCAGCGAGCAGATCGAGTCCGCTGCGTGCTGAGCAAAATTCCCCGCGGCTCGAGTGGCTGCGGCCCTCATCGTCTCCACCGCTTTATCAACCAATTCCAGAGCACCTTTTGAGTCAACACTTTGGAAGAAAGGTCCAGACGAATATGAGCTACGACAAACAGCCAGGAGCAGGAAAACTATGCCAGTAAAGGCTTGCAAGTCCAGCACACGGTTCGCGAAGAAGCCGGGGGCAAGAAGAGGTCGTAGGGAGATGTAACGCTTGGTGAGCTCTTGCGCGGCACCCAAGCAGGTGATGAAGTTGAAAGCAAAATCTCGACCATCGTATTTCAAAGCGAGCTGCAGATGTATCCGTATGGTGAGATATTGTTGCCAGTACTGAAGAATTGCGTAGATGTTAAACTCGGGCCAGTCGATCCTCTGCCAACCTTTCGGGGTGAGGTTATTCAAAGCACGCATCTGCTGGTCGGTTTCGATGACGACTTGGAAAACTTCCTCGAGGGGTCGACCAGCTTGGATGAGGTTGTCGATTTCCAGTATTCGTGTTGCGGTTTCTATGATTGTGTATTGGTACGCTCCAGCATCGACCTGACCGGCAGCGTCAATTATAGTTAATTTCGGGAGAGGATAGTTTGCGGTGGCGAGAGGTAAGGACCACATGAGCGACTGTATTCTATCCATTGCGCATATTGAAGTCCACATTTCAGCTTTCAACTTCCAAGAGACGACAAAAGAAGGGTTTACCGCCGGTTTTGGACCTCCTTGCTCTCCGAGAGTCGATTCCTCGTACTTAGCTAAAGCCGTTGCTGCTCGTGGTAGGCCGTTGAGCTCTGCTAGAGCGACGATTCGACGGACCATCAGCCAAATTTTGCTCACTGGTGCATTTGAAAGATGACTTGTCGTATAATAGTTAGCATACACTTTAGATACGAAATAATTATCGGGTTCAAGGGGTACTTGCAGTCTGAGATAGAGCAATGTTGTTCCAATGCCATCGAGAGTTCCAGCCAAAACATCATCATTGACAACAACCCGCTCAACCAGGTCAGTTACGTCCTTGATGAAGCCCGCAGGATCTCGAATACTGTCTGGCGAGTCGCCCTGAAAATCGTCTGGAAATTGTTGAACAGTCATCGCCACAGCGACAAGCAGGGAGGCTACCTGAAGTAGATCTGCGTCTGTCGACCTCAATTTATCATACTGAGCTAGTAGATCTTGACCCGTTCTCAAGATGTTCGTCTGTGGGAAGAGTGCATTGTACGCGACAAGCCATGGCGAGGCATATTCTACGATCCTCAAAATGACTTCTCTTGAAGGCATCAGATTCCTGAACGAGGGAATATTGTGGGAATGCTTGGGGTTTGGATGGTGCCGTGAAGCGTTAATTGACCCACGAGACTCAGAATCGAGTAGTCCGTTATCGAAAAGATTCAAGAGATGACTTGGTGTGTTGGTGGTAGTCAGTCCGGAGCCATCCGAGTCGAAGTCTTCGTCCTCATCACTCGGCTTGTCGTTTGGAGACTCGACAGGACGGCGAGCCTCCGACCCCGAAGGCAATGGTAAATTTGAATGAGATCCAACATCTCCAGAACCAAGCCTTCCCTGTAGTTGTCGAATTACATTCCAAAGGCTTGACACTTCATCTTCCAGATGTTTCAAGCGAGCTCGAGATGTCCCTGATGCGGTCTCCGCTGTTCGTCTCATGCGCATCTGCACTTCGCACGTTTTCCGACGGGCTAGACATCCTTGACACGTTGTCGCCCCTTCAGATGGCCATACACAGCGGACTTTACGATGTCTACCTGGATGCTGTCAGTGTATCGACCATGGGGATAGAGGTCTATTTCAATACAAACATTCTGTGCAGCTCCTGGTCCCTTTACGGACGCTTCTCCCAGGCGGTTCTGTCATCCCACTGGGAACAGCCGCCCCATCATGTTGCCCGGAGATAGCAGACATCCGCTTTCACGATCAGGGAGCTGTCGTTGTGAAGGATGAGGGAGCGAAGTTCGGGTTCCGGTTTTCGCGAGTCGTGATGCCGAGGATATCGATAGAGATCCCAGCCGAGGATACAAGCAATTTTACAACAAGGTTCACAACCTTATGCTGTGGACAGAACGGCCCGCAGTTGCATCGTGGGATGAACATGGGAATGCGCGTTAGTAAGATTGTAGTTATAATTCGGTTTGTTTGTGACCGTCGGATTTAAGTATTCACCGGATCGTCCACGGTGTTTTGAGGTTGGTCGAATTGCTTACTTACCTGCCCCACTTCTGCCACATCTTGGCCCGAAACGGAGACCGAGCCTCGCTTAGCACAGAAAAGGGGGCTGAGGACGGAGGCGAGATCTGCTGTTGTTCGTCCGCAACGGAAACCGAGATGAGAATTCCTCCTCTCAATTGGCTTGTCTACCGAACAATACATCCCATTTTAATTAAAGCCCTCCACCTACGCCATAATGCTATCCACTTACGTGGAATTAGAGATTTGTTTTGGTGCTGGATGTCCAAGACCCTCTTCTCACCCCTGGCGAGAATGGAGTTAGGAGCAATGAACGATTCCAAAGTTCTGGCCGAAGGCCGATGGATCCACAGCTCTTGTAGGTATATCTAACTCACAGGTACGTTCTGTGGTACTTGAGATTTCGCTACCATCTTTAGGGTCGAGACTACGCAGCGAACCGCATTGAGTTTGAACTTTGCACTTAATCCTTATTCTTTCGACTTCACCCGATCATTTTCGACATCTGACAAGAAGAGATCAAGGATAGTTCCTTGTTTAATTCCCTCTGTACTTGCGATCCTAACCTCACCACCTTCGACGATGGCTCAAACTCAAGCTTCAAACCATGGGGTATGTCTCTTCGTTCTAATGTGTCAAAGTGTGAAGTTTAAACACTTACTAACATCCCTCCTCACAGCCACCCTACATCCCAACAATCGCCATGGTCGGCGGCCATCCCATCACCTCGCTCGACGTACCCATCTCCGCAGTTTTCTTAGCATTCTACCTCCTCGCTGCCATAGGCAACATGGCCATCTTCCAAACCAACCGAATCCGCGGCCACAAATTCCTTATGTCCTGGGCCATGTTCGGATTCTGCATGGCACGAAACGCAACCTTCGTCCTACGCATCGTATGGGCCTACCGACCACACAACGCCCGGCTCATCATCGCCGTTCAAATATTTGCAGGAGCTGGAGTGCTAGTCTCATACATCGTCGTACTTCTCCTCTCCCTCCGCATATTCCGCGCAACCCACCCAGAACTAGGCTGGAACCCGAAACTGCGAATGTTGTGCAAAGCCCTGTACATCTTACTCTTCATCTCCTTCATATTAACGATCTGCTTCACCATCGAATCCTTCTACACGCTCAACCTCAAAATCAAAAACGTCGCGCTCTGGGTCCAGCGAACATCCTCCTTGGTCCAACTCCTCTTCAACATAACATCCCTAATCATCTTCTCCCTATCCATATTCCTCTCTCGGCCCTCGTCTCCAGAGAACTTCGGTGCCGGATCTCTGAAGAAGAAAACAGCTATCCTGAGTATAGTGACGTTCTTCGTGCTCTTCATCATCGGATTCCGTTTCGGCGTGGCGTGGACGGATCCGCGACCTGCTTCGAACCCCGCTTGGTTCGATTCGAAACCGGCTTTCTATGTCATCGAGTATGCCTTCGAGCTTGCCATCATCTATATCTTGCTTGTGACGAGGTTCGATCGTATATTCTGGGTTCCGAATGGGAGTGCCAAGGCGGGTGATTATCAGATGTGGAGTGGCTATGAGCAGAAAGATGAGGGTGAGAGGTTGTCTAGTTCTGGGGAGGAGAGCGTGTTGCAGTTGAAACCTTATAGTAACAATGAGGAGCGGTAGGAAGCTCTCTGTATAGATTCGCGTTCCGGGAATAGATGATCTTAGATTTAGACTTGAGCTTTGTGGTTGTGGTAGAATAATGGTCCACACCACTGTATGAGATCTGTAAATCCATTAATATAGATTAGAACAATGCGCATCAAATTTAAAATCAAACTTTGGGTCAAAAATAACTGAACCACCAAAAGTAGATTATGGACGCGCAATATAAACTAACAGGGTGAAAGTGACAACTCAGCTGAAGAACCGAAGCAAATCACAAACGAGCCAAATAATGCTACGCATGAAGAAACACGGCCGGCCATTGAATCATACCATTTTATGTACAATACCAACTAACCTTGAGCACCAAACAATCTATTACAAAAGTTCATACCTATCCAACAACGGAATCTCCTCGTATAGCTGCTACGCTGCATCCTTCGCCAGCGCCGCCTCATCCAAACTCACCAATCTCGGACCCTGATAATCGCCCTGTCTCCAAAACCAAAACGCAGCCACAAACAAACTCAGTCCCCCAGTAATAAGTGACGACCAGTTCATAGCCGCAAGGTCGAAGGGCGCGTAGTAAGGGAAGCAGAAGATCACGATGAACGCCATAATATACACGCAGCTGATGGCGTTGACGACGTACCCGATGGCGCCGTGCATCCAGAACCAGCCAGGCTGGATGTTCTTGCGGCCGCTGATGAGGTGGGGGAGGATGGCGCAGAGGTAGGAGAGCGTCGAGAGGATGATGAAGGAGCCTACGAAGGCGTTGAATGCTACAGTTGAGCCGACGTAGATGCATCCCATGAGCGTGCAGATCACGCCGCAGAGAACGGTGGCGTTGAAGGGGTTGTGGAAGACGGGGCTGATGGTTGCGAAGAATGGCGCGAATGGGGTGGCGTTGTCGCGGGATAATGTCCAGAATGTTCGCCCGGCTGTGATGTAGCATCCTACGCAGGTGATGAATGTGGGCAGGAAAGTTACAACCAGAAGTCCGACGGCTCCGGCATCAGTTCCGGTGGCTTGACGGTAGATGTAAGCTAATGGGAAGACGGAAGCTTGCTCGAAAATCGCATCCAGATCCTGGATTGAGTAGAATAGCGAGATGAGGTAGAAGAAGGCTGTCATGAATCCAATGGCGAATTGGAACAGCATGGCCTTGGGGATATTGCGACTGGGACTTTGGGACTGTCAGTAGGTTTCTTTGCGTATGCAGAGTTGGTTGACTTACTTTGGAATTTCTTCAGCAAGATGAGACACGCAATCCGGAGTTCCCACAGCGAAAGCTCCATTCAGCATACCGGCCACAAAGACAAATCCGTCACTATACCCCGCCATATTCTGCCATTCCTTCCAGACAAACGCATTGGAAGCATGTCCAACACCATTGACAGTAGGCATAGCAGCACAAACAACAATGCATATGAATACACCAGCAATGATGAGGAATCCACCGATATTTCCAACCATTGGAAGAGATCTGTTACCGAACAGAACAATGAAGCAGGAAAGCCATGTGCAAATCACGTAGCTGACGAACGTGTGCCATGGCTTTGGTACGAATGCCGGGTGGAATATGGCATACATGGACACAGTCTGGTTGGCCAAAATACTCGAGATTGACGCAGCGCCGAAGACCCAGGCGAGGAAGTTCCACCATCCTGCGAAGTATCCGCAGGGACGACCATATCTTCCAGCAGTTACTGTAGCCCAGTGATAGACTGTGTGATGTCAGTGATGGTTGTCGTTAATAACTTTATGGCACCTCTTACCTCCACTAGACGATGGCATAGCCGAAGCCAGCTCGGCGATCGAGGCGGCAATCAGCCAGTAGCAAACTGAGACCGTGATACTATTCCCAGTTAGCTCGAGCTCACTGTCGCAGCCACTATCAATACTTACAACTCATACAGGACACCTGGAGGTCCGCCATTGTAGATAGCGACGACCTGATTCTGTCAGTCTCAGATTTCCCGTCTCTCCTCAAACATGACTTACCACACTGCCTCCAATAGCGACCCAGGTGTTACCAGTCGTGATAGCGACGGCGCACAGACTGAGGAGCGAGAAGTTACGCTCAAGCTCTTGCTTGTGTCCGGAAGGGTTGATTAGTGTTTCCACGGAGTGCTCAGGCGATTGGGGGGGAGATTGTCCATTAGACTCTTTGGCGCTCAGAACAGTACCATCCTGCTTTTCCTGTTCCATCTTGACCCAAAAGAAAAAAAGGAGTGCAGATAAGGAGAAAGTTAGAATTTGGTGTGTGGTTTGGAAACTCGATAAGAAAAGGAAGGGAAAGCAATTGAGTAGTGAGGAATGAAGGAGGAAAAGATTACCGCGGCCGACAACTGAAGAGATGCGATCAAATCAGAAAATCAGAAAATTGTCTAAGGCCTTGGCGGCTCTGCATACTTCCTTCCATGCATCCATAGCAGCATGCACGGTGTCATGGAGAACATCTAACTAAACATGGGATGATTATTATTGGATAAGATTATATGCCGCGTCTGAGATGAGCTGCTTCCCCTCCTGTCAAGAAAATACGAATAGTGGATCAGCCAGCTTCTAAAGAAAACCGATCCCAGAGGCTGCATCAATATAGCTTCGCTTAGCTGCTTGGCTGATCCTCTTCATCCCCTCTCTTCTCTCCCCTCACCCCCTTTGTTGCCCCTCGCTTACCTCCAGCACCAGCAGCGCAGCAGCGCAACATTCTCGAACGCGAGTACGGGTCCAAAATCCCCCCAAAACCCACTCTCAACACGCCACATCCAGTCAGTGCTGTTTCCGAGGGTTGTATTCTGACACCATCTGTGCCCAAGGAAAGCTTCCTGTTGGTCATTTAAGGTTAGTGCCACATGGAAGCTTCCCCCTGACAGCTTACTGCACGGCCCGGCTCATGCAGCCAAGAGCCTCCAGGACAGCCGGCCCGGACTGGGCCTTCCGCGAGTGGAAGTTCGCCGAAGAGATGTCCTATGGTGTTGAAGGTGGGAGAGCAGCTAGTAAATCTATTAGTCTCAACAGGTCTAGAAGCGTGGGACGTCCCGTTGTCTAGCAAAACTTCGTCGAAGTTAGGTCAGTTTCGGACCGCGTACGAAGTGCAACTCCTCCTGGATAGAGTTTCTTGACCTTGGGGGCCTTTTCTTGGACAATCTGTTGCATTTGTCACGACTTCTGTCTCGGTGCAAGATGGAAAATCATGGAATACTTGAAGTTATTGACTAACTGACGAACCGACCGACTTATATAAAGTCAAGCAGGAACAAAAGTAAACGTAAAAACAAGGTTTTATGAACAACGTGGAGGGAGGGGGGCGTTCTGTGGACTCTGTGGAGTGATCTTCCAAGCCTTTTTCTTCGGACACACCCACTATCCGGCACCCTTCTTCCCCTGTCGGCAGTAAGCGAGTTGCTTCCTGGATCCCCTCTCTTATTTCCTGTGCCTGTGGTTTGGAAAGGTCTAGTCGTCTCTTGGCCAAATGGCACAATAATAATTAATAACTTAGCAAGCACAGAAAAAGAAAATATCCTCCTATCACATTCAATTCCCAACTAGGGAATTGGGAAGAAAAACTTGGAACAACCACCAAGGAGAGAGGAAGCGAGAGCGCCTCCCGTTTCCAATATAATTCTTCATCGGTAAGATACCCGAAGCCACCTCCGGCTGTCAAAGAAACCAACACGGGACATTCATGGTGTGTGTGTGAGGTGGCTGGCATGCAGGCTGGCAGCTCACTCAGACCGTTTGGAAGTCTGGTTCCTGGGTCCTTGGTCCTGTATCCCTGGATCGGTCCCAGGGGTCCAAATGATGCGTTTGAAGACAGCCTCTACCCTGTGTGGCTTGCTTACTTACCAGTGAGGTGAGCAAGTGAGTGATATCTTGCCGCGATCCATCCAAACTTCTCGGGTCGCTTGGTAACTTTTCCCTTTTTGTGCGGTGTTGCGTATGTCCGTATGTGCGCTGATCGATAGGCTTGATGCTGTTGATTGGCAGTTTTGTCTGCCGCGCTTTACCAAGACTTCTCATCCCAAGCAACTAAACGAACGGCACAGTCTTCTCAACGACCTCGGTGTCTTTGATGAAAGTTTAAGTTGAACTGTCCTATCAACGAACTCGAGTAACTTTAACTTACCTCCATACATCCATATCTCCGGAATCGATTCTCTTGTCGTTTCGTCCCTCTCACGATGTCACTTGGGTGCTGCACGCTAGCAAAAACAATGTCACATTCGTAGGCTCGTGGAGACTAAAAGAATACCTAGGTACCGAAACAGACGACTCCGGTAGCGTGGCGGCCCCGTTATATTTATTTTTCCCCGTCTCTCTTCTTTTCCCCAAAAGACTTAGCTTCCAAAGGAAGTTAGAAAGAAATGCAAGCTAGACCACAGGGTCCTCCTCCCTCAACTCCGTTCCCCCCTGCCTAGCATCTATCAATTTTTCAAATCAATCAATGGAAACCTTCACCCCACATGCTCGCCCGGGGGTCCGTTGACATTAGCATCAAATGGGCCACTTATTCCACTTATGCCTCTCTTCTTCCCTGCACCCACCCCCCGACGTATCAATCTGCAGCCGGAGCATTCCATCAGACAAGAGAAGAGGTTATTCAGGCACCGCCCCTGACATATCATACAAGAGAATACCGGATACTCAAGGATCTTATGATCCCCCATCCATCTTCCCATCAAAGTTCTCGCAGTTCGATCGATTGAGTCCGAGATTTCTCCTCTATTGACGATTTTCGCCAGTCTTCGAGGAGAAAAGATCGTCCGTCCTTTCGTCGCTGTTCATCCTAACTGATTGATTGATTGATTGTTCGATTAATCGACCTTCTGCTTCACAATGGCCGATTCAGCAACAGATTTCGCTCGCGAAACATGGTCGTTATACGGTGTTGGTTTGTTCCTCGTGGCGCTGAGATAGTACGTCCGTCTGATTCTCACTTCGGAACCTCTGCTTTCTTTGGAGTAACAAACCGTGTTGACGAAAATATTTTAGCACCGCCAGAATCCGTCGATTCGGGATAAGGCACCTGCAATTCGACGACTACATGATGTTCAACGGCATCATCTGGTACACGCTCATGTGCATAGCCTTCAACAAAGTCATGTCCGGTGGCGGATCAAACTACATGACTGAGGAAGAGACCGCCGCCCTGACGCCCGAGAGTATCACGGATAGGATCCGCGGCAGCAAATGGGTTTTTGTGACTGAGCACTCGATGTTGCTCGCTATCTGGAGTATGAAAGCTTGCATGCTACATCTGTATGCGAGTATTACGTGAGTGACTTATCTCGCAATTTCGAAAGGTGTTGGGTGGAACTCACAGCTGACGATGGACGGACGCAGTGAGGGATTGCCGCAGAGGAAATATGTGAATTACGTCGCTATATACACAGTGATCAGTTTGATAGGATGTGAAATCGCTTTATTCACAGCATGTACACCAACATCTCAATACTGGGCCGTGCCACCCGCAAACTGTAAGTGAATTGTACCGAACTGGTACCGAATTCTCATACTTTCCCCCTCATCCATGCACTTTCTAACCGTTCGTTTGCAGCACAATGCGCCACATACCAGTTCTTCGAAATCATCCAAGGCTGTCTCAACATCCCAGGAGACATCGCCATGCTAGCAATCGGTATCCCGATCCTCGCTAGCATCCGCCTGCCCATGCAGCAGAAAGCCATCCTGCTCGTCATCTTTGGCATGGGGTTCTTCATCATCGTCGCCGCCATCCTGACGAAGATATACTGCCTCGTCCCAGGCCTCATCTCCTACGTGTACATGAACTGGTACTTCCGCGAAGCGTCTGTGGCTGTGTACGTCACAAACCTGCCGACCATCTGGCCGCTACTGCGTGAGATCTTCCCGGCTATGCAGACGTGGGGATCGTCCAAGACGAAAGTCACTTCGAACCCTATGACGGGATCGAAGGCCTGGGGCGGCGCAGGAAGTCGTGCGCGCATCAACAGCAGGGACTTCCACATGTCGAGTATGAATAAAGGTGGGATGAGGGCGGAGAGTCAGGAGAGGATCAACGATACGGATTCTGGAGAGAACCAGGATGGGAGGATTGAGATACAGAGGGATGTGACGTTTGAGATGAAGACGGAGAGGATCGCGACTGGCGATGAGGAACAGGCGAGGAATGGGTGGAAGAAGAATGATATCAAAACGAGCGTGATGGGTGTAAACTAGATGTTTGGATTGTACGATATTCGGGCGGGTGGAGGTCTCTGGGTTTTGCGGGATCGGGAAAATGATGTTACGATAGATAGATGATTGCCATTAGATTCTTGCTTCTCGTCAATGACTAGGAATGCGTTTTGAATTAGTGGTGAATCTCGTGTAAGTTGCAATTGCAGACTGTCACTTTCGAGCTCGATCAACCAGTGGCTTTTCCGGAAGCTATCATTTCCCACCAGAAAAGAATTTGAAAAGAAATAAATCCTGACTCCAGTTACTCCGCATCGCAACAGCCAAGCCAAGCAACGTCCAAATTGAAAGTGCGGGGTGGAAGAATGATCAACTGCCGGTACCTCTCGGGTCGATCCGGCTTAACTGGGTATATCGACGCCCAGGTACCACAACCGTGGCTGAAATGCTCAAGAGAATGATTTACCTTCATCACTCTCGGCCACGTAGATACAATTGGTATTTGAGTGTGAGACGCCCACACTTGTAGCACTCATCATCTGGATCGTCCTTGCTATACGTAAAGTTGAGAAGTGGTGAAAAATAAACCGCCATCAAAGTCAACAACATCGCAACATTTCCACCATGATGACAAAAATATACACCCTCGCCCTAGTAACGACTCTGATACCACTCGGATTATCAATCCCGGTCCTAGCCTGCAACAAAACCCTCCTCCTCGCCGCCTCAGACGCCTACATCACTTCTCAAACCGCTGGCTCCCTCACCTCCCTCCAACCATACCTCTCTTCCAACTGGACATACGTCGAAAACAACAAAGCCACCGACCCCGCAAAGAGCGTGCTCAGCAAGTCTCTCAAAATCGATCACCGCCGCACAAACACCGACGTAGTAGCCTGCGCAACCTACATCGAAATAATCATCACCGATGCCGCGAACCCGTACGTAATTGGTACACAACTGCGACACGATGATGTTGATGGGAAGATCACGCTCATCGATTCCATCGCTTCGACGACCAACTCGTGGATTTTTGACGCGAAGAAGACGCTGCAGTATGTGTTGCAGGAGAAGTGGGATGTGATTCCTGAAGGCAAGAGGGATAGTCGTGCGGTGATCCAAGCCGCAGGAGATGCGTATATGGACATGTGGAACGATGCCTCTGCGCCTGCAAAGGTGCCGTGGGGTACGCCGTGCGTGAGGTTGGAGGGAAGTGCGTATACAGGAACGGGGAAGCCCGATGAATCGTGCAAGCCAGGGATTCCTTCGAATCATAGTCAGGCAGGTAATACGCATCGGCGATATGTGATTGACGAGGCAATGGGATCGGTGAGTATTTTCTGTGTGTGGGAGCATATGATGATGGCGGCCGATAGTCATGAATTCCGGTTGGAAGGAGGAAAGCTGAGATATGTGCATACCATGACTGTATGTGGTGGGAAGCCCTGCAAGCTATGAAAGCACGAGCGGAACAATGATCGTGGCAAAGGATGCCATCGTTGTATGTAGACCGTAGTAAGGATAGCAAAATCAGGCTACAGAAATAAATGGCGACGAACGATGCTTTCGATGGCTTGTGCAAACAATTGAGTAGCAACGGAGAGCCAGTCCAAAATCTGCACTCAACTCAAAAACTTGAGGATAGCCAAAATAGAAGGCAGTTCGTTGGTCCGCGCAATGCCAGCTACAACTTCCACAACGACCAACTTCCGTAAAGTCTAGCTTCAATCCTTTCAAGCAAGACCTACAGGTCATCCAATGGGCCTAGCTGGCACTGATCGTCCAACAAGACTGAGCTATTGCCTGTGATAATTCATGGGAAGTGATAACTAGGAAACAGCATTTCCGAGAATCGTCGTCTGAATGAGGCCCTGGTACAGTGGGCTGCAGGGGAGAGGAGTCCTGATCCGTGGTGGCCAAGCTTTGCACCCAAATATCCGCGAAACCGTGAGGAGAGGTAGAGCTAGGGTCGTCTCAAGTAGCGCTGTTGGTAAAGAGTGACAATGTCTTCGTGTCCTCTTTCCATCGCGGCTGCGATTGGATACCTCCATGCAGGCACCACGATACTGCCAGCAGTTTCCGCGACATTCGATATGCTTCCATCGGGGCAGATATGCTGCCGACACCATGTCGACGGATGCTGTGAGTTATGGGAAATCGTAAAAACAAAAATGTCATTTGGGCTAACGAACCTGAGGTCCGCTCCTTGGTTGAGAAGATACTCCACTATCTCTTTGTGTCCATAGTAGCATGCCATGTATAGGGGGTTAGGTGTGAGAAAAACACGAAAACTGCTCCTATAATCGACGGGATCGTAGATTAGGTGGGAATAAATATATGCTAGGCTCGCAGATCTTGCATCCGTGTAGGGGGCACCCCCTACACCAGACCACTCCACATCAAGAGCAATAAGAGCTTTGGTAGTCATGAAATCACCCATTGCAGCTGCGATGGCTAGCGGCATACCAAGAGGTGCTGATCTAGGGGAGCGGCAGCGCCGAAGTGGTGTGGAGAGCAGTCCCTGTTGGGATGACCTGACCGCTGCAATTAAAGCCGCTGACCCAGTTGGAATGGGCTGACTGAGGCGGTCCGCATCGAAGTGTAGGAGAACTTTGACTGCATCATGTAGACCCAATTTCACTGCCATGACAAGGGCCCCCGCCAAATCATTGGAATCAATTGTAGAGGGGTGAGTATGCCACATCTCGAGGAAGCTCTCTAACATTCCAGAACTTCCGTGACTAGAGGCAATGGTGGCCAACTGCAACAATGAATTACAGCTCCGAAAATCGACGTCATGCAACAAGGATGACTCGAGGGCATGCTTGAAACCTAGAGTCGCTACGGAACGCAACGGACTAAAGCGAAGTAGTATCTCAACAGCACCCTGAAACCCCAGCTTGGCTGTCAACATTAGCGGACCTAACAACTCCGCAGTCGTGATGGTGAATGGAAGGGTGTCTGCGATCATGGAGAGGCACTGTAAGGTACCTAACGACCCGTCCTCGATAGCCGCGTTGACTAACTGGAGATAAGTACCAGCATCAGGACATAGGCGATCAGTTGTATACCCTTTGGATAGAAGGTAAGAGATGGTGTCATGATTTCCTGCCACAACGGCCCTCTCCAGGGAATTACGCCATATGCCGGAGTCACTCCACAATCGATGCAATTCTTCATCACCTGAAACTTTATCGGCGAGAAACATCATGGTGTGAACATTGGCAGATGCTGCAGAAGCAAGCATGAGGAATTGTACGAAGGCCTCGTCCAACCAGCTAGCGTCGAAATAATAGTTTTTCACCACACGAATATGATTTTGCTGGCATGCCACCACTGTACGAGACAGCAACCACATGCTCATATCGTTTGAGGATGGATATTGCACACTCTTGAGCAACTCTAAATCATAAATTCTAGAGTCAGATATCCCACCCTGCTCAACGAAAGAGGACCAAGCGCTACCAACAAGTTGCGCAGGACGCATGGAGTCGAGAGAATTGGAGGCTTGACAAATCGAAAGGATGAGGTATCCGTGGTTTTCTGCTAGTGCCCACCCAAGCAGAGCAATGGAGGTTAGGCTATCAGCTGGGTCATTGAATGGTCCCCAAGGACGGAACTCAAAAAGCAAAGTTTTGGACAGGACCAATGCCTGGAACAATTGATTGCGCCGAGCGATATGAGTAGCGCTGGTGCATAGCGGATCTGGACCGAACTCAAAGTCACTCGTGTGCGAATGCCAATGCGCAATTGCGTACTCCAACGATGCGAAGGAAGAGAGGTCATTCTTTGTGGCCTGCATTTCGGGGGCGTATTTGGCAATGTTCAGTTCGCGGGGCGTTGCTCCAGGACCCCGCCAAGTATTCCAAAGCTGATACATGAACCGGCCTGGAAGATCTGGAGCGACCATCGATCCTTTGCTTGCGAGAATTCCAAGTGAAGTCATGTCCGTATACGCGCTGGGCCTAAACTTTGTCACCTGGGTTTCGAAGTTGGAGAAGTTGAGATAAGCAATGCAGAACTCCCCAGCCATAATACTAGCATCCTGAGAGGTGAAATGAAAGAAGCCGACAGACGAAGCCAGAAGATATTGTTGTACGGTGTAATGAGCAAACTGCACAATCTTTGTATTCCCGTCGATGATGACGAGATTGCCACAGGCCCGAATCAGTCGATCGATATTGGTGACAATCTTCTCTCTCTGCCATTCTTCATCGTCTAATGTGAATGCGATTGCCTCTCGTAATTCATCAACAAGGAGAGGTCGCCGGGAACAGACTATCCACTTGAACATCCTTACGATCATTTGTCGTCTTTCGTCACCGGTAATCTTGGCAAGGAGGCGGTCGTACGTTTCGCTTAGACTTTTTGGTAGATTTTCGAGAGTACGCTTAATTCCATGATCAGATTCAGCCTCGCACAAATCGCAGAGCTGAAATTCGACCCAGAGAAACCTATTTCTTGTCAGAATTGGAAAATTCAGAATTGGATGTCATGCTCACATGCCATGAGCACCTTTGACGAGCTCATCAACTATGATATTTTCCAATCTAGGGTCCTGTATGGCAAGAGAGCCTTCTGTTATTCGACGCTGTGTGGAAGCTCGAACGTAAAGTAGAATGTCTGAGGTAATCGATGATGTTGTGATGGATACCCGGGCATACGAAATTGTTGGCTTGATCAAAAGCAGGTTGGCAAGATCCTCCCGGCCCGTCATGAAGAGCTTGATCGGATTGGCGTCAACATTGACCAGCCGGCTCAGGCCACGACAAGTTATCTTTTGAGACTCTTCAGTCATTTCGTCGAGTCCGTCGATAGACATGTACATGGGTTTGAGACAGGTCGATATGCATTCCTGGAGAATGTCAAGAGCCTGTAAATGGTCTGTGAGCCGGCTACCATCGTGCGCTGCTTGCTCTATTACTGCTGCGAGAGGTTCCGGTATGGTATCTATCTTCATCAAGACCTGGCGTGCCAGAGTTCCGAACAAATTTGCCGGGTCTAAGGTCCGCTTGTCGGAGTAGTCACAGTAGTAATACACTACGTTGTCGGTAGATCCGAGAGAGTCCACAATGCTTGACGATAGTACTGACTTTCCACACCCAGCTTCACTCGTTAGTCGTGTATATAGTTTCGAAGGAATAACGTACGAATACCGTAGCAGCACATCACTGAGGACTGTCCCGATGTATACCACTGGTTGTATTGTGCATTCTCAAGTAACCAAACCCCAGTCCCAACATGCCTCAATGATTTGAGTTTCTGATGCTTGTATTCAAACCCCACGGTCGATAGCCTTGACAGCAGTCTCCGCTTTCGTTCGACCGCGAATAGAGTCAATTCCTCGTCCCGTTTTTCAGCCGCCTCGATCATATGACAGAGCTGAGCCTCCTTTTCCACATTTTTCCTGTGCTCGCGGAAACGCTCAACCGCTTCATCGAGCTGCCGGTTGAGAGATAAGGGTTTGTAGAGTCTGCGGAGGGTAGATGATTTCTGTTCGTGGATTGTTTTTCGGAATTGGGCGCAAAGGACTATGATGTCGAGGTAAGCATTCGATAGTGCTTGGGTAAGCCGTTGATGTTTCTCTCGACCATATATCCGTTCGTAGTCCTCTAGATATAGTTAGCAGATGCTTCTGTGCAAGCAGACGATCAATGATGCAGCAAATGCTCGTCGTCATCCGTCAATAGACTTCAAAGAGCAAACTCACGAAATCTAGGCAGCACATCTCCGATCCTACCCAACGTATCCACCAGCCGTTCAAAGAACTTCCCATAGCTTCTCGCCAGCACCAGCAACACCCTTATACTCCCCCATATCGGCGAGAGGTACAACGGGGCGATCTGGGCGAAGGTATCCAGAGCCTTGCCATAATTCTCTATGGCAGAGACCAAGGGACTCAGCTTCGTCGCCGCAGCACGCACACGACTCTTCTCTGCATCGTCGCGATTCGAATTGCTGGTGGTGTAGTATAGATTCTCGAGAGTTGCATTGTTGAAGAGGTCGCGTTCTGAGGGGTCCAGGTCAGATAGGAAGCGGGCTTTGGCTAGAGCCCAAGGGTCATCGCTTCCATCCAGCGCAGCCGAGGCCGAGGTCGAGCCGCCAGGGGTTGTTGACATCTTTGAGCTCGGATGGCTTTGTTCTTCGAATCTTCAACTGATATGTATCAAATTCATGGCCCCGGTTGAAGTCTCATTGATGGGGATGGCTTCATGATTGAAGTCCTGAGTGCGAACAGCTAACATGGCAGAGCCTCGTCGTGGGGTGTGACTTTCCGACCAATCCGCCTTGTGAGGCTGATTCTGGGGCTGAATCCCCTCGTTTGCAGCCGTTTTTTCACATCAACATCATGAACTTTACGATATCTCGATTTTCATTGTATTCAGAACACTGTTTTGACCTCTATCCTCTGAGGGCCAACCAACAATTCGTTTCCATCTCGCTAGTGCGACCGCTCATTGTTTGTCCATCGTACAGCTGTCTACACGCACTCCTCTCCCATCACGGCTAATGTGAAGACCCATGAGCTTGCACAGTACAGATGTGTTCGGCGATCTTCTAGAATATCTCTACCCATATCCACCAAGTGGCTCTGTAACTTTCCAAGTGCGAGCTTATTCGTACCTTGGTATTGTCAGCAAGGCTATCAAAGACCCGAGACGATGGCGATCCCGAGTAAGCTGCAACTAAGATGCAACTAGGAAGCGATTTTATTAGGCAGGGTATTTGTACCTTAATTTGTTTCGAATTTTCCCTCATCCTTCTTTTCTATTTTGGTCATTAAGAAGCTGAAGCTGGTGATCGATTTATGTTCGTTGTCTTTACCATGATCCCAAACCCCACAACTCCCCGCAATGGATGGAATATGAATCCAAGAGTCAAGTACAAACCCGCTGATTTCATTTGAGTGCAAAGAGAAAGGAAAAAGTTACCTTTTCGGGCAAAATCCCTAGTTCATGTTCCTGGTGGTGCATCCCACTCAAGCGAGTCAGACCTACAGCCAATTCTGAAAATGGTTCATGCTAATTGAATATCACATCAGCACCAAACATCTCTTTCCATCACAGGACAATGGTTAAGTTTCAGCCGCTAGCAGCGCTTATGTGATCTTGCAACGCTCATGGATCCAGATCCTACAATTCCATTCATGTTCTCTGCACGCTTCAAAAACCCACGATCACCTTGTCAAGACATCTCTTTCACGAGCAAAAGGTTCCACTTTCAGCTATCTTCCCTTGCTCATTCTTGTTGATCTTCTTACGTCAGTTTAAAGTCTCACCATCCGGTCCATAACATATAATCACGGAGCTGGTGCTCCAAAAGCAGAAACTCTGCATCACAAGCCCACCCACCAACCCTCGCCAATCCCGAAAACCCCTCGACTCCACTACAATTACCAATATCATCCTTACAAGCATTAATGATAGATTTCAAACTCAGTGATATAGACCTTCTCATGACCATCTTCCTATTATGACCCTCCCATACCTCACCCGACGAAGCAGCAGCAGGAGTAGAAGTCGTCAAACCTGGCATAGAATCAAACAATATGTCTACACCATCCCCGACTTTCCAACACTCTGGGCTCAACACCACGTTCACGGGCTGCCGCCGCCGTATATCTTCTTCTGAGAATGAAATCTGGCTGTTTCGAGGGATCAAGTATGCGAATATCCCAGGAAGGTTCAAACAATCGACCCTCAATACTTCGTTTGAGAAGAAGACGGATGCTACGAGATATGGGTATTTCATCTTACCTCAAAATTGACAACATGAATTCTGACCGAATATCCAAACCTAAGTGCCCACAGCCTCCCCAAACAGCTCGTCTAGAAGACACACTCATCGGTCTCCCTACCTCAATCGCCTCACATCAACCAGATATATTCTCTGAATTCGAATGTCTAAACCTCAACATTACCACCCCAGCTGGCTCGAAAGCAGGCGATGATCTCCCTGTTCTCGTTTATGTCCACGGGGGTGGTGGTTTTTCTGGCTCAAATTCTGATTGGTGGTGTGATGGTGGAAGTATAGTTAAGAGGAGCGTGGAAATTGGAAAA
Organism: Cadophora sp. M221; assembly: GCA_017366145.1. Taxonomy (NCBI): domain Eukaryota; kingdom Fungi; phylum Ascomycota; class Leotiomycetes; order Helotiales; family Ploettnerulaceae; genus Cadophora; species Cadophora sp. M221. The sequence goes on along the minus strand of JAFJYG010000284.1, from coordinate 863 downwards.
CCAATTATCATGGTTGCTATCAAGTAAGTCAACAGATGAAAGATTCCGGATGCCATGTTGAGTTACATACTAATCAAGACTAGTTATCGTCTCTCAGTATTCGGATACATGGCATCTGACGAACTGGCTCAACTCAATGGCCCAGACAACGCAGCTAACTTTGGACCACGAGACGTCGTACGTCCCCTCCTCTTCCCCATCTCCCTCCTTATCCCCCCCAAAACAAACTAACACTCCCAGCATACTGCTCTAACCTGGCTCTGCCAAAACATCACCCCCTTCGGCGGCTCTTCCAGAAACATAACAGCCTCAGGTGAATCCCACGGCTCAGTCCTAATCCACGCCCTCCTACACAGCACCCCACCCGCCCCAATCTCCCAAGCCATACTCCAATCTCAACTCCTCTCCACCCCAATCCTCACACCAGTCCTCTCCCTCACCTCCTCCACGCCCCTCTACAACGCCACCAAAGCCCACCTCAACGCCACCAAAGCCCACCTCAACGTCACCACCCTCACCGAACTCGAATCCACACCCACCAAGCCCTCCTAACTGCCTACACAACCTCCAACCCCCTCAACGGCCTCGGCCACTCCCCCGTCCTCGACGAAGTCTTCCTCCCCTCAAATTTCAAAAACAAATACACATTCACCGCCCCCCTAATCCTCGGCACAACCGGCAACGAAAGCACCGTCCTCTCAGCCGTAGCAACAAACTTCCCCCTCCTCCCCACCAAACCATCAACATCCCAGCTGCTCACCACCCTCTCCACCTCCCTCACCTCCCAATCTCAATCCCAGCCCCAAAACCAAAATATAAACAAAGAAAAACTCACCGACCTCCTCACCCCCTACGCCCTAACC